>BMAC01000777.1:570301-639781 GCA_014905375.1 Phtheirospermum japonicum
TATATATATATATATATATGTATAAGGTTCAAATGAGAACCATGTCCTATTTATGAACCTAAGGTCAATTATGAGCCTTAAATCTAATTAAATGCATGGATCAGATATTTCTATATTCATTATTTGATTAAAAGTATTATGATTGTATAATAAAAGTACTCCTAGTATATAATAAGCACTAGTTCCCATTTCACAAATAAGGGAGGGTCCTTATTGTAACACTCTCCTATATATTAATGCAGAGTGCTCCTATCCTATGTGTCTGCTTCCCATACTTTGTTAGATTCGAAAAAAATTCTGGTGCTTCGGTGTTATCGAACCTAATATCTACCTAATTTGATAATTTTCTTCTATTTCTTTAACTAATTTAATATTTTTTCTATTATTATATTTTTTCTAATTTAATATTTCTCTTTTATTATATGTTACTTAATTCAATATTTTCTTTATCATATCTTGCCTAATTCAATATCTTACTTTTATTCAATTAATATAAGAAATAAATAAGTCATATTTAATAAGAAAAAATCTATATAAGTTGGATTTATGTTAAATAATCTTATTTTTGAAATTTCTAATATTCTATTTAAGAAAAATACGAGCTATATAAAGAGAAATAAATATAAAAATATAAACTCAAACTTGGATATCTAATCTAATATAATGCATTGAGAATAATATTAATAATATATATGAAAAACTATTGTTAAGCCACAAAAGAAAAGAGAGAGAGAGAGAGAGAGAGAGAGAGAGAGAGAGAACAATAACAAAATAATAATAAATTATTAAACCTAAGAAAATAAAAACTATATATTCTAAATCTCCTTATCTAATCTCAATATAATTCATTGATAAACACAATAACTATCTACATGAACAAACTAATGTCTTATTTAGAAAAAAAAATCAAGGAAAACAAAAAAAAATAATATTACATATATTATTATTAACGAATTTAACCTTAATATTATAATATAATAATAATAATAATAATAATAATAATAATAATAATAATAAAAATAAATAGAGATTAGACACGGGTTGAGAATGTGATATTTTTTGAATATTCCTAAGTATGTAAATAATATTATTAACGAATCTAATTTAAATACTAATATATAAAAGTATTTAATAATTAATAAATATATTAGACATTTTATAAGGCATGCTTGAGAAGGAACTGATCCCTGCCCTAACGGACAGAGGATATAATGCCAACAAGCATTTTCCCGTTAAATTCAACCCCCATATCCAAGCATCTCCTCCCACGTATGCAGATTGGCATTATAAAAAATGTCATTCACGATTAGGAGAACGAGACTTTGAGTTGAGAATACATCATTTAAATTTATTTATTTTTAGATTTAAAACTATGTAATCATCACAAATATTTTTTGTATTTATCTTTTGATAATTTCGTGTAATATAAGAGTATTAAACTAATATATATATATATATATATATAAAAGTTCAACTCAAATGTTATGTTCCTTCTTTGAGAAGTCAGAAAATCCTCAGTCTGTATTTGTGTGTTTTTTGATTAGTAAATAATTTGCAAGGCCTCTTGTTTTTTCATTTAAATCTAAGTTAACTTTGTTTTGAACTAGAAAATAAAATAGTCGTAGGGTGGAAAATAGAATTAAGTCACTTGGCATATTTTAAGTGGACTCGTAAGTGAAGGACAATATATCATGTCTACTTAGCTATTGAATCGTAAGAGTTGCTTGTGTCCTTTCATGCTTCCTTGATTCCCATACATATCAGCCAAACAAAAAAAATATAAAATGCCCATTTGTGGCGGACAAAATTTGGGATCACCACAAAATGCTTCAACATAAGATTTTGCATCTATTTGTTTCTTTCCCCATCACCACCATTTTAATTTATTCATCAATCACTAATAAAAAGTATAATATTATAGCAAGAAAAATAAAGCATAAAGTGAAATTTGTAATTAACGAGAACTTGAAATAATATCAATATATAGTTTATCACAATGTAATCAAATTATCACTACAATTTCTTTTTTAGTTTGCTGCTAAAGAAGTTAAAACTATCAATTGTTAATTTTAAGTTAATAATTAACTAACTAATGGCCATTTTTAACATCTATAATAATAATATAAAGAGAGAAGTATCCATATAAATAGATTTTTGAAATTTTCTGTCATTTTATTTATTCTTCTTATAGAAATTGATAATTTTGAAAAAAAAATGATTAATAATATATATATATATATATATATTATATATATATATATATATATATATATAAATAACAGTACTGATTATATGAGGCAATTGTTCCCGCCAAAAAAATTTTCCCCCAAAAGAAATTTTTTTGGCGCAAAGCCACTTTTGTTGATTTTTCAATTGTTTTTATTTAAAATTTAAATCTCACAACACACTTTTCAACTGTCTTTTTCTATTAAAATAATTTAAATTTCACAGCACACAATTGTTGAATTTTTCAACTGCTTTTTTTTTAATAATGCAATCGTGTGATTAAAAAAAAATCAAATTTTCAAGTACTAATATGCCTAAAAATTAGGATATGATTGCTTAATTTTTTGAATTTTTTAAAGCTCTTGATTTAGATTTTTGAAAAATCAATTTCAATTTTTTGATATCTCATAATTTCAAATTTGTGAGTCACATAAATTGAATTTTTAACTGCTCAAAACTCACAATTTTAAAATTATATATATATATATATATATATAATATATATATATATATATATATATATATATATATATATATATATATATATACATACATACATATATATATATGTCCAATTATTAGGTTATAAAATCAATTTTTCTATCATCTAAATTAGTGATTGCAATGATAAAATTTGTTTATATAATAGTCAAATATTCATAGTTTGATTGAAGATAAACTGTATTTTTTGGTATTTTGAATTGAAATAATAGATTAAGCAAGCATAATAAAAACAACTATAAAAATAAATTTAATTACATGTCCCGAATAAAGAAAAATAAAGTGTTTCAGCCCAAAAAGTGAATTACCCGAATAACACTTGAAAGCCCAAGAGCTTCCTGAACCTACACCACAAAAACAGGTTAGAAAGGACCACCGGTGGCTTTCCGGTGGAAATCTCTCCGATGCTTAAATCAGTAAGCGTTTGAGGTGTTTTCCAAAATATAAGAAGGAATGTTTTCAGAGAATGACCTACCTTTCTCAGCCTTGGGGCTGAGATATTTATAATTTCTCCCAACGGGGACCTCAGCCGGGATCTCAGGAACACATGGGCGCGAATCAAGGGCCGTTACGCAACAAATTTTGACAAGTGGTCCCACTTGTCTCTTCGTTGGGACTCTGGGAAACAGGTCTCCCCTGTCCCAGGTCTTCCTTGTTTCCTTCTCCTGACCCAGTCCATAATATCTCAGCTCTTCTTCCCCACTTTTCAACAGGTCAACTCTTGCTAATAATGGGGAAGAGCTCTATTCCTCAGGGGGTTTAACCAGGTCTTTTACCCAGACCAGGTTAAATCTCAATCCCTGGGACTTTAGCTTGATATAATCTCCAGACTTTTAGCGCCCTTCAAGATTGGCTAAGTCAGGGATCCCAATTGATAACCACCTCTTCCTAACATTCCGTTTTACCGCGGGGGCTATCTAGATCTTTCCTAGGGATAGAGCTATTCTAGCCTTCCCTTAAATTATCTAATTATACTGAGTCAGAGCTACCCCCAACCAGGCCTGGCGTATATGTTGCCCTATCAACTCCTCCCTCCAAACAGTTGGGGTAGATCGGTAATATCCCCAAGCTCTTTCGAAATAAATGAGGCCATTTCGTTTTTATGACTTCTCGTACTGGGAAATTCCGAGATATCCGCCTGCCAAACAGTCCTAATTATTGGCATTAGTGGTGTCGGCCTATATCCCCCAAACGGTTGCCACAACCACACATCTTTCCACGTACTGTACCTGATTGGTCAGCGGCACGTGTCCCATTCCAGGACGGTTAGCGTTCCAGCTCACTGCCTAGGGTACTGTTCCTCTGTCCGCATTAAATGCGAGGATCCCATCAAATCCCGCTTTTCCTTGGTTCTCATTTTCAAAAATTATCAACTTCCTTTTGTCCCTCCAAATTTCCTTTTCTGCCTTACTTTTCAAATTCCATCTCTCTCAAACTCTTGAGTCCTTTTCATTATTCCTTTTCAAATCTTCTTTCATATTTTCCTAAATCTCCCCCGTTGTCTTCCCAACCGTTCCGGCGATTTCTGCGATTCTGCTCCATTCGACTTCCTGTAGGTATCTTCAAACAGGTATTCCTTTTACCCTTTCTCAGTCTTTCAATTATGTCAACTTCTTCTTCCGATTCCTCCGGGGAAGCTTCCTCCGGCTCCCCGGCGAATTCCACCTCTTCTGTAAACATATCTTCATCCGAGTCTCTGCCGATGGTCCCGTTGGAGAGGCCTTTAGTAGCTCAAGTTCCCTACTTCCTTGATAACGTACCCTCCATAGTCAGTATTAGCACACTTAGGGATATCCGTGCCACCTTTCCTATCTCCGATCGATTTTTCTTCACCAGCCCAGCGCCTGACGAGAGGGCCTCAGCGCCTCCCGCTGGTCACCTGACTTTTTACGTGGACCAATTCCATGCAGGGCTGAGCCTGCCCGTCCACCCTTTCATATTGGCCGTATCCCGGTTGTACCATATCCCGGTTCAACAATTTTTACCTAACGCTTTTCGCGTCATGGCCGGATTTCACCTGGCTGCCCAATATGCTGGCATTGTGCCTACAGCCCAACTCTTCTTTTCCTTATTCCAAGCGAAGAGTTCTTCAGGCTTTTTCTATCTTTCTGGACGAACGGATTTCCATTTTTTAACTGGTCTTCCCTCATCCCACAAGAGCTGGAAGAAGAAGTTCTTCTTTGTCCAGAGCTCAGAGGACTGGGGCTTTCCCATTGAGCCCATTAGCTACCTTCATCCCCAGGTCCGCGTATCTCGGAGCGACAGACCATCCTATCTGAGCGAGAAGATCGCTGTCTTGAACCAGACCCCTTTTGATCTATCGAAACTTCTCAAACCCAAAATTCTAAACTTCTTCAACTCCCAACGAGAAAATGGACCTCTGCCTTCCTACATTGGTATATGCCTAACACAGCTCATATTATTCTTCTGGTATTACTTTCATCTTTTCTATTTACCTCATTCTCTTTTCTCTTCTTTTCAGTAACCATGATGCAAGCACTCCTAGAGGCGAAGGCAAAGAAAGCAGCGGGGAAAAATCAGAAAAGCCCCTTGGGTGAGCCTACCAGAACTTCCCCTACTCCGGAAGAAGTGACCTTTGTGGCAGCTCCTTCCAGCCGGCCGCGGGAGCGCAACCCTCCAGAGCAGACCCCAGTGATTCCCCTCAGCATTGCTCCACCAGAGGCGACAAGGAAGAGTGAGGGGCATGGAGAGAGGGCTCTGTCTAAGCCGGCAGCCTCTGTTCAGGAGGCCCAACCTTTATCTGATCCCGAGGAGGGACAGCTGCAGCGAAGGAAGAGGAAAAGGGGAGAGGGGCCCGAGAGTTCCCCTGGGGGGGACCCCACAAGTTCCTCCTTATCCCAACCAGACCTTCTTTAACAGGTCAGTGATGAATTGTACCGGCGAGGTGGCCAGGCAATACATGATGGGGCTAGCTCCGACAGCTGATCGTCGTGAGACAGAGAAACTATCTGATCCTACTCTGTTGGATTCATATTGCCAGGCAGAGGCGCAGGTAAAGCACCTAACGCTGGTTTGTAATTCTGGCCTTTGTTGGGACTTTCACTCATTCCCTTGTCAAACTCCTTTTTATAGGCGGTGGTGCTCAGGGCTACTCTCTTAGCCCGGGCTCGGGGCTCTTTACTCCAGGCGGACTTAAAAAGGGAGATCGAGAGTTTGAAAAAACAGAAGCAAGAGCTACTGGCCAAAAATCATGGTCTTGGCGCTGATCTGGAGCTGCTCAAGGCAGCTCTGTTGGCCTCGCAGGAGTCCGACACTAAAAAGCATGCTCAGATGGTCATCCTGGAGCCCGAGGCGAAAGAGCTCCAGGAGAAGGTTCAAGTTTCCCGAGCTGCGGGGGAAGCTGATGGAGAGGCTAGGGGTCTTTCAGAGGGTGAAGCAAAGGGGAGACTTGGGTTTTTAAATTTGGATGAAGGTCTCCGTTTGATCCAACTAACCCGAGCGACCATGCGCCAGGCTTTTTTGGAAACGATGGATTTGTACCGGCTTTTGGTGCCTGAGGCTGAGGCTTATTATCTCCTTGGCGTGGATGCTCATGCCAAGTGGATATCAGAGAATCCCTCTTTACCCTTCGACCGAGAAGCACCTATTACGGTTGCAGCGGAGCCTACTTCCTTTTCGCACGTTGCTGAAGGTGACCGGTTGCACATGCTGGATGATCTATCCTTTGCTGATCATATCCGTCAGACTTTCTGCTCTTCCAGCCCGACCTCTTCTCCTCCCCCCGATCAATCGTTGGCGATGGTTGCCACTAACTCTCCAACCTTTGCCGACTCGGGGGATTTGCAAGACTCCACCCAGTTTGAGAAGAGCTTTGCTGAAGGATCCCAAACTCCAGAGCAGCCATGAAGAGGTGTTGGAGTAGAGCTTGTGCTTTTCGGGAAGATCTATCTGCCTTGTCTGTATCAACTTTAGTTTTATCAAACAGATCTGTAGGTTGTAGCCTGTGTGGCTGGTCTGCTTGTTTTTTGTTTTTTTCTGAATGTTGAATTTGTACTCGAATATTTTCTGTTTAATGACAATTAATGCTTTTGTTTTGTTGCAACTCTTGATCTTCTAGGGTTTCTCGTTTTTCCGGAAACCCTAGTACTTTATATTCCTTGGCGCGTGCCATCCTTTTATAAATATGTGTATGCATGCTTCATTCTTCTTTATCATTTTTCTGTAAAATGTCTTCCTCTCCCTTGCTTGAAGAAGGAAGAACATCTCCCTGGTTGTGGAAAAATTCAAACTCTCCGATCAAATCACCATGATCAAAGAGAAAATTGGTTACCTCTACCGTATTCTGGAGAGGAAAAGGCAGAAGAAACGGCACTACAAGCGTGAATGGGCTGAACTCCGCCAGTTGAACCGACAACTACAAGAAGAAAAGGCCGACTTAATCGAGTCTGTGGGCCGTTTATCAGCCTGCGCTGACGAGGCTCATTCTCTTGCAGATCGAGCTAACAAGTACTGTCAACGTTATCATGAAACAGAACACGAGCTGTGGCGCATTCGCCGTGTCCTTGCCTCAGGACGGAGGTCTCCACCCAGATAGATGTCTGGTCTTATCTCTATTTCTTGTTTCCTGCGATTTTTGTAATCAAAGTTGCCAACCCTCCTGGGTGTGTGAAAACTTGCTTCTGTATTTCTCCACAGTTGGAATATATGAATTTAATGCTTTCATGTTTTCGCTTTCGCAATCCCAGTTTTAACCCGACCATACGGTCAGGCCAAACGAGGGCATGTAGCTTCAGTCCTGACTATCTTTATTTAATCCTGACAATTAGGTCAAATCAGGTCAGACTGTCTTGGGGACATCTGCCCCTAGCTAATCCTGGCTTAAAACTGACAATCAGGTTAGAAAAAACGAGGACCTCCATCCTTAGCCAATCCTGGCCTGCGCTGACAATCAGTTCTGGCAAATTTCAGGACATCCGTCCTTAGCCAATCCTGGCTTATACTGACAATCAGGTCAGGCAAATTTCAGGACATCCGTCCTTAGCCAATCCTGGCTTATACTGACAATCAGGTCAGGCAAATTGAGGACATCTGTCCTTAGCCAATCCTGGCTTACAATCAGGTCAGGCAAATTGAGGACATCCGTCCTTATCCAATCCTTTTCTAAGTTCTCTGCGCGCCAACTTAAAGTGATTTCCTGCTTTTTTTCCTTTCCTATATAATGGCATCTATTCTCGGTTTATGTCTCCTGCATAATGGCGTCTTCATCATCCTCTAACAACATTTCCACTGAGGAGCATATCCGACTGCTTCATGAGAGGAATCGTCTTAAGGAAGAAATCTCCCAGCTGCAGGACCAGTTGCAGGAACGTGTGGAGAAGCTGGCCGAGAAGAAATCGCAATTCCGCCATGAACGACAACGCCTTCAGCAACTCATTCTCGACCTGAAAAGGGAGAACTCTGAACTGTACACTGACTGGGACATTGCCGTGGAGGTATCAGACCGGTTTCGTGTCCGTCTTTTGGAATATGAGGACGAAATTCGACGGCTCCGTCAACTTCTCGCTTCTGTACCCCCATCCTAAGGCTGTAATTTTACTTTTCTGTGCTTGTGTTTTGGGCCTCTGCAATTGCTAATGTTTTGCAAAGATGTCCTCTTGTATTTTTCTATTTTTGTTTGGAAGTTCTATCTTAATTATCAATAAGCATATTCGTCGATATTTTGAATATCTCTCATTGGTTACTCCTGCCATGGACTACAAATTTATTCAATTGCAAATTTATTCAATCATATAAACATAAGGCATTACAATTAGGTGTAAAATTTTCATAAATTGACAACGTTCCAAACGCGAGGGACTGCCGTGCCATCCAGCCCTTCCAGTTTGTAAGCTCCTCCAGATAGGACCTGAATAATTCGGAAGGGTCCCTGCCACGCGGCATCCAATTTCCCCTTGGACTTCCCTAAATCAGATCTTCTTAAGATCAGGTCTCCAACCTGGAACTGTCTTTTCACAACAGATCTGTCATACATGGCCTTTACTCGCCCTTTGATATGGGCCATCCTTGTGGCAGCTCTGTCCTTTTTTTTTCCTCGACTAAATCTAGAGCATCTTGCATCAAAGACACGTTCTGCCTCTCATCGAAGTTCTGAATTCGATGAGTCTCCATGCTAATCTCTGCAGGTATCACAGCGTTCATACCATAGACCAGGCTAAAAGGTGTTTCCCCTGTGCTCTCCTTAGGGTTAGTTCTATAGGCCCATAAGACTGTGCTCAGTTCTTTCACCCATTTGCCCCCAACTCTTTCCAAATGAGTTTTGATTCCCTGGACCAGTATGCGATTGGTGACCTCTACCTGTCCATTAGCTTGGGGATGATAAACAGAAGTGAAGTGCTGATCGATTTTCATTTTCGAACACCATGCCCTGATTTTAGAGCCCACGAACTGTGTTCCGTTATCTGAGACTAGAACTCTGGGGACACCATACCTACATACCACGTTTTTCCATAAGAATTTCATAACCGCATCTTCAGTAATTTTGGCCAATGCCTCCGCTTCTACCCATTTACTGAAATAATCAATTGCTACTATCAAGAATTTCTTTTGAGCAGGGGCCATGGGAAAGGGACCGACCAGATCTATTCCCCATTTGGAGAATGGGCAAGGGGAGCTCATCGTCATGAGCTCCTCGGCAGGCCTATGTATTAGCGTTGAATTCTTCTGGCATTTCTCACAAGCGCGCACGAAACTTTCCGCCTCTTCTCGTAGATGGGGCCAAAAATACCCTGCTCGTAAGATCTTACTTGACAGAGCTCTGGCACCCATGTGGTTACCACAACATCCCTCATGGATTTCTCTAAGGACCAGAACTCCTTCCGTTCGGCTTAAACATCTCAGAAGAGGCTGACCAAACCCTCTTCTAAATAACTCTCCTTTAATTAAACAAAATATAGCAGACCTGGTTCGTACTTTGCTGCTTCTTTTTTATCATCTGGCAAGACTCCCTGTTCCAGGTATGTCTTTATGGGAGAGCGCCAATCATCTCCCTCCATAACTGAGCCTACCTGCTCTGTCCCGAATTCTCCGCCCGCCTGTAGCAAGGTAATCACCTTCTCTTGACAATCTAAAGCCGAGCTGGCCACCTTCGCCAGGAAGTCAGCCCGTCCATTTTCCTCTCTAGGAATCTGGAGGACTGTTAACTATGTCATTCCTCTAGCCAGCTCTCTGAATTTGGCCAAGTACTTCTGCATATGTTCCTCCCGTGTCTCAAATTCTCCATTAATTTGTTTGCAAACAAGTTGAGAATCGACCTTGGCACATACATGATCCGCACCCAGGTCTTTTGCCATCTGAATACCTCTTAGAAGAGCTTCGTACTCGGAAGAATTATTAGAGAATTTTGCATTTAACCGGATAGCAAATTCAGTAGACACGCCTTCTGGGTCAATCAGAACAATTCCAGCTCCACAGCCCTGATTACAGACGGAGCCATCCGTGAAGATCGTCCATTTCTTTGGTTCTTCGGGAAGGCCAGTCATTTCTTGCATGAAGTCAGCCAAGGCCTGAGCTTTAATTGTTGTTCTGGTCTCAAAGCTAATATCAAATTCACTTAACTCGATTATCCATCTGACCAGTCTTCCCGACGTCTCGGGTTTATCCATGACCGCCTTCAAAGGCAAATTCATTCGTACAATTACACTATGCGAGAGGAAATACGGACGTAATTTCCGAGCCGTTCCTACGAGGGCCAGTACAGCTCGTTCTACCTCTACATACCTTACTTCGGCATCATGCAAGATCTTGCTCCAGTAATAAACTGGCCTCTGCATCCTCCCCTCTTCTCGAAGTAAGACAGAACTAACTGCCTGTTGCCCTACTGACAAGTATAAAATGAGGGGTTCTCCTAGGACAGGCTTTGTTAGCAAGGTCATGCTAGCCAAATGCTCCTTTAATGCTTTGAATACTTCCTCATACTCATCGTTCTACTGAAATCTTGCTTTCTTCCTTAGAGCTTGAAAGAATGGTAAGCTCCTTTCTGCAGACCTGGACACAAATCTGCTTAACGCGTTAATACGCCTTGCTAAGCATTGCATTTCTTTCACATTCCTAGGCGCCCGCATGTCCATAATTGCTCTGACCTTCTCGGGATTTGCCTCGATACCCTTCTCCGTGACTATGTATCCCAGGAATTTGCCAGCTCTAACTCCGAATGCGCATTTCCTGGGATTAAGCTTCATCATATATCATCGCAGAGTATCAAAGGTCTCCCGCAGGTCTTCCACATGCGACGTTGCTTTCACGCTCTTAACCAGCATATCGTCCACGTAAACCTCCATGTTCCGCCCAAGTTGATTCTTAAACATCTTATCAACCAAACGTTGATAAGTGGCTCCTGCATTTCTCAAACCAAAAGGCATTACAACATAGCAATACGTCCCCTTTGGGGTAATAAAGCTGACCCGCTTCCAATCATCTCTGGCTAATCTAATATGGTGATACCCTTGGGATGCATCCATCATACTTAAGAGATCACATCCAGCAGTAGAGTCGACGAGCTGGTCGATTCTAGGTAAAGGATAGTGATCTTTCGGGCAAGCACGATTGAGATCTCTGAAGTCGATGCACATGCGCCAGTCCTCCTGAGTTTTGGGAACCAAGACAGCATTAGAAAGCCATTCAGGGAATTGTATTTCCTAGATGTGCTTAGCCTTTAACAGTTTTTCCACCTCGGCCTCTATGACAGCCTCCTTCTCAGGCCCGAAATTGCATTTCTTTTGCTTTACTGGCTTTCCATCCGAGCTGATGTTGAGGTGATGCTCTGCCACCTCTGGGTCGATCCCTACCAGATCTTCTGGGGACCAAGCAAACACATCCGCGCTGCTTCTCAATAGTGCAACTAGATCTGTCAAGGTTTCCAAACTAAGGGTTGTTCCTACTCGAAGGACCCGGCTCTCATCCCCTGGGATTACTTCGACCATCATCAGCCCTTCCTCTCTATTGGTTAGATCTGTCTTTGGCGGCTCTACTCTCGCCCTTTTGCTCTGTCTTTCTTCCTCCTCATTCCTCCTGATGCACTCTACGTAAGTCTGTCGCGAGGCATACTGGTCACCCCTGACCTCTCCCGTTCCGTCTTCCGTTGGAAACTTCATCTTCATATGAAAGACAGATATAACAGCCTGGAACTGGCTCAAGGATGGTCGGCCCAACATGACATTATAAGAAGAAGGTGCATCCACCACCAAGAAATGCACCGTTCTTGTCACCCTATACGGCTCTTCTCCTAACGTCACGAGGAGCCTCACCGCTCCCAAGGGCTTCAGGGCTCCCCCCGCAAAACCAACTAGAGAGGTGGTGACCTCTTCCAGCTCAACGTTTATTTTTAACTGCCTAAAGCAATCATAAAACAAAATGTCGGCAGAACTCCCAGTATCCACGAAAATTCTACGGACATTATAATTAGCAATGGTTGCAGTTATAACCAGAGCATCCATGTGAGGGGCTAGAATACCATCGCAGTCTTCTGACCCGAAACAGATGTTAGGGGTAGAGGTCATTTGTCCCACATCATGTGATTTTCGAACTAGGTCTCTTGCAACTCTGACATAATTGTGTTGTGTCCGCTTGGAATGCTCCTCAAATTCTCCTCCGGTAATCATCTGGATTTCTCCATGGATGACCTGGGTCTGATCAGATCTTCTCACCTCAGTACGCACCCTGTCTTGGATGCCCCTATTCGTCAGGGACCGATCATAATTCTTCCTGCCAGACCTGGCTTCCTCTCTCCTTATCCGAACATACTCCTTTAAATGTCCAGCCTGAACTAGCCTCTCCAACTCATCCTTTAGATGGGTACACTGGTCAGTGTCGTGCCCATACTCATTGTGGAAGTGACAGAAACGATCTGATTTTTCCTTCCTGGGCCTCTGCGAGTAGGTCTTTGGCCACTTCAGGTCTGGATGCTTCTCAATTGCCTGTAAGATTTCTCACTGTCAGGTTGCCAAATGAGTGTACTTATCAAAGAGAGGCCTCCCTTCAGACAGGTCTGGCCTAAGCTTTTTTACATCTCCCTTTCCCTCGCGATCATGCCTTTTCCTCTTCCTTTCTCCCTCATCTTTGATCTTCAAAGCTTCTTCCAGATGGATATACTTTTCCGCTCTCTCCAAGAGCTCCCCAAATTTCAGAGCTGGTTTCACCACCAGCGACTGAAAGAAATCCCCTCGTCTCAAACCTTGCGCTAAAGCATTCACCAACAGCTCTTCAGACGCAGAGGGCACCTCTAACTTAGCGGTTGTAAACCTGTTGATATAAGCACGGAGGCTCTCATTCTCTTTCTGCTTCAAACTGAAAAGTTCAAGCGGCATTTTCTGATACTTTCTACATCTCGTGAACTGGTGTAAAAAGGCTGAGCTGAACTCGTCAAAATTGCTGATAGACCTCGGTGGCAGCTGACTAAACCAGAGCTGCGCTGATTTATTAAAAGTCATCGGGAAGACCCGACACATGACAGCGTCCGAAAATTTATGTAGGGCTGCCGCGATCTCGAAGCCACTGAGATGGTCCCACGGGTCCGTGGTTCCATTGTACTCAAAGCCTAGGGAGCGATATGAAGCCGGCACGTCATCTCGCATAACTTCCTCAGTAAACGGCGTACCCCTTCTCGCCGGAATCACACTGCCAGTTGCCATTTTCTTCTTAAACTCCCTCACCTCTTTTTGCAAACTCTGCATCTGTTCAGCCAGACCTGGGTTAGTCTGGCTTGAAGTCTCGCTGTCAGAGGTGGAGAAATGCTCTTCCCCGTCATGCAAGGGAGCCCGACCCACATGCTGTCCTCGCAATGGCTCCGTTTCCACCACCGGGACAATTCGTGTTGGTGGTGTGTTGGATAGCGGCGTCGCCATCTCCGCGAACTTCTTTTCCACTGCCGTCTCCACGGCTTTGCCGATTAGCTCCGAGAGCTGCAAAAGGAAGGATTCATTAAATGAACCACCCGTGGCTGGCACAGATCTACTGAGCGGGGGCGGCGTGGCGCCTGGCGCGGTCCTTGTTGATGGCGCTGTCTCTCCTGGTCCCTTCGCCGACGTATCTGTTGACCTGGGCATCCCCCATGGCGCGGCGGAAATAGGGGTTCCACCGAGCTCACCCACCAAGTTCCGTCGTAAACCGTCTAAAGCCATGAAATAAACAAAAAATCTCACGTCTTAACTTGATCGAGTTCCCACAGACGGTGCCAATTGTTTCAGCCCAAAAAGTGAATTACCCGAATAACACTTGAAAGCCCAAGAGCTTCCTGAACCTACACCACAAAAACAGGTTAGAAAGGACCACCGGTGGCTTTCCGGTGGAAACCTCTCCGATGCTTAAGTCAGTAAGCGTTTGAGGTGTTTTGCAGAATATAAGAAGGAATGTTTTCAGAGAATGACCTACCTTTCTCAGCCTTGGGGCTGAGATATTTATAGTTTCTCCCAACGGGGACCTCAGCCGGGATCTCAGGAACACATGGGCGCGAATCAAGGGCCGTTACGCAATAAATTCTGACAAGTGGTCCCACTTATCTCTTCGTTGGGACTCTGGGAAACAGGTCTCCCCTGTCCCAGGTCTTCCTTGTTTCCTTCTCTTGACCCAGTCCATAATATCTCAGCTCTTCTTCCCCACTTTTCAACAGGTCAACTCTTGCTAATAATGGGGAAGAGCTCTATTCCTCAGGGGGTTTAACCAGGTCTTTTACCCAGACCAGGTTAAACCTCAATCCCTGGGACTTTAGCTTGATATAATCTCCGGACTTTTAGTGCCCTTCAAGATTGGCTAAGTCGGGGACCCCAATTGATAACCACCTCTTCCTAACATTCCGTTTTACCGCGGGGGCTAACTAGATCTTTCCTAGGGATAGAGCTATTCTAGCCTTCCCTTAAGTTATCTAATTATACTGAGTCAGAGCTACCCCCAACCAGGCCTGGCGTATATGTTGTCCTATCATAAAGTATGAAAATAAGTTAAATCACAGGCCCTGAGAAAAAATCGGGAACCAAAAAAACAAAGCAAGGCGTCAAATTTAAATAAATTACAGGCCTCAAATATAACTAATTTGGCAAAAAATAATAAAACATTAAAGCATATTAGATTTGAACAAATATTAATCTTCTTGAATAATTAAACTCTAAAAAACCTGGTATCTTCCACATCAATTTTGTTTCAAAAAAATCGTAGTTGATTTAATCCGATTTACTTGCAGAATTAGAATCCTAAACAAAGGAAATACACTAAATCAGATCTTTGATTTCAAACAATTTATTTGCCTAATTAAATACATTAAATTTATAAAAAATGCAACAGATCAATTTTTACCAATAAAAATGTATGAAAAATAGAATTCTAAACAAAGAAAATACAGTATATCAGATTTTTATTCAATATTGAATAATTTTGAGATTTCAAGTCCGAATCATATTTTAAAAAAATCAGATTTCATACGATTTGTTTGCCTAATTAAATATATTTAATTTATGGAAAATGCAGCAGATTGATTTTTTCACTCTAAAATGAACCAACAAAAAATGTACGAAAAATAGAAATTTAAACAAAGAAAATACAGTATATCGGATTTCTATTGAATATTGAATAATTCTGATATTTCAAGTTGGAATCATATTAAAAAAAAAATAGATTTCACACGATTTGTTTGCCTAATTAGAGACATTTAATTCATGGAATAGATCGATTTTTTCGTTCCATAATCGACAAATAAAAAATGGACAAAATATTAAAATCGGATACTATCTATAATGAGGGGATACGAAATCATATCTGTTTGGGTTATCAGAATTCCAAAACTCGAATCTTTAGGATTTCAACTAATTCTCACTATAAATATAAGTTCCTATTCTTTGCAAATTAATTTTAATTCCCCACACGAATGTGTGTGTGCTTTTTCTCTATTTTCAAAACTTGGGTAACAGGAATTTTTGGAATAATGCCTCCTTTATTTGGACTCGTCAAAAGACATCGAACGAACGAATAAAAAAAAAACTTAAGCTTAGAGTTCGATTTTTTGCTCGGTCAGGATTTTATGATAAGCAACAAAATACTTCCATGGAAATTATTTTTCATGATTTAGAGGTAATTATTGATTCTCAATAATTTTATTATTATATATAAATATATAGGTTCGAGTAGTTTACTAAAATTTATCATTATATATAGATATATATGTTCGGATTGTCTACTAATATTCGTTTAATGTATTGAATTGACTTAAATTATCTCTAATTATGTAAAACGGGGATGATAAATTACTTGTGTTATAAAGAAGATCAATGTCGAGTTGTTCAAGAATCGAATGTACTACTACTACTACTACTACTACTACTACTACTACTACTACTACTACTACTAGTAGTAGCATCAGCAGCAGTAGTAGTAGTAGTAGTAGTAGTAGTAGTAGTAGTAGTAGTGTTATTATTATTATTGTTATTATTATTATCAGTAGTAGTAGTGATATCTTATATTCGCAAACAGTATATAAATACATGGTGAACCTGACAACTACGTGGCAAAAATATTAACCAAAGCAGGTGAAGTTTGAGTAAACACTGGATAAAAACTATGATAAACAACTTCAATAAGCGGTAGATAAATCTGCGATAAATAAAAAATTAACTACAAATCAACCAAATAAAACCTGACAGACTTATAAAGTCAACATCAACATAAAATCGTATAAATAAAACTTATACTAAATTACAGATCAACCGTACATAAACCAGATATGAATATAAGTAATCTTACAAGTCTATATGTAAACCAGAAATTAACATAACTATACTACTACTACTACTACTACTACTACTACTACTACTACTACTACTACTGCTACTACTACTACTGCTGCTACTACTGATGCTACTACTACTGATGCTCCTACTGCTGCTGCTACTACTACTACTACTACTACTACTACTCGGTACTCCAAGAGCATAATCGGTACTCACGCGAGCCGTGTAATAGTTTCTCAATTTAATAACATATGCTTCCTCCTATAAACAACATAGAAAGAAACAAAAAGCATTTGATTAAAGAATTACCACACACCAATTGACACAATTAAAAAGAAATATAGATAACAAAAAAGAAACTTAGAAACAAAACACACAAGTAACTCATAAAACCGCATATGCATCATAGAAATAACTTAGAAATAGAAAAGAAACAACACATAATCAAAACATTGTATTGAAAAATAATGCAAAAACAGCACACACCAATTGGCATAACTAAAAAAACATGGCAACAACAAAAAAGAAACAACATAGAAAGAAAAAACACAAATGCAACTAAAAAATCCGCACATACATCATAAAACCAACATAGAAATAAAATATTGTGTGCAAAATAATCCAAATACACTAAAAACCAACAAAATCAATTGACACAAACAAAATGAACATAAACATCTACAATAAAAGAAACATGGTATCATAGAAATAACTTGGAAACACCACATAAACAAACTAGAAAATAGGAAAAAACAAACCAAACTCCACGAGATGAGAATCTTCCACCATCTCCTTCGTCTTCTTTCTTTTTTCTTTAATCAGGATCAGAATTTACATAGCCAATCTTTCTTATTTTAGGTTGTTTTACACATTTATTAGGATTGAAGTCCTACTTGCTAGCACCAGATTTAATCTTTATAATTCCATTCAGCATTTCCGAGGAGAATTAGTTCTCCTCGTTTTTTACCGAAGGGAATATGGCTCCCCTCGGTTTTTTATATAAAAAAATAGAAATATTGTATTCACCGATCAACACTCGGTTCTCATGGTTCTATGACAACGAGATGCGCATCGTGCCACCTTTAAAAAATCACGACGCTTCTTCGCTTTGCGTTTCCAACCAAAGAAGTTAATCGATCGATCATATCTTGGTTGTTGGTCGAATTACTCGACAAGTGTAAACACGCACATGCTCGGTGATATTTTTCTAGCAAGACCAAGTCAAACCACCTAGGATTTGTTTTATATTTAAGCCTTTTCTATTTTTTTTATTTTTTTTCTAAATCAAAAAAAATAGAAAAGTCGTATTTACCGATCAATACTCAATTCTCGTGGTTCTATGACAACAAGACTCACCTCGTGCCACACTCACAAAATCACAACCCTTCTTCGCTTCACATTCTCAACCTAACAAGTTGATCGATCGATCGTATTTTGGTTGTTGGTTGAATTAAATGTCACGTGTAAATACGGGCATGCCCTGTGATATTCTTCTATTGAAACCGGGTCAAAACCACCCCACATGCGTAAAATAATAGGATTTGTTTTATTTTTACACTTTTTCTATTTTCTTCAATTGTTTTCAACTTTTTCTATTTAAGAAAACCGAGGGGATGTAATTCCCTTCGGCATTTCTGAGGGGAGTCCATTTCCCTTCAGTTTTATCGAAGGGAAAATGGTTCCCCTCGATTTTTTTAAATTAAAAAAATAGAAAAAAAAACAAAAAAAAAATAGAAAAGTAGTATTTACCGATCAATACTCGATTCTCGTGGTTCTATGACAACAAGACGCACCTTGTGCAACCTTCACAAAATCATGACGCTTCTTCGCTTTGCGTTTCCAACCAAACAAGTTGATCGATCGATCGTATCTTGGTTGTTGGTCGAATTATGCCTTAAGCCCTTTTGATAACAAATGGTGAATATGGAAAATGTTCGAAGGTCAAGATTAAGTAATGCGATGACCGTTTATTCTTTGCTAAAATTGGCATGAGTTTGTCAAGGATAACAAGTTAAGCGATAAGGATTTTCTTGTTTTCAAGTTAGTCGGAAAATCAATTTTCCACGTTGCAATTTATGGAAAAGATGGAGTTTTGAGAGAACCCTTTTTTCTAGATTTACAACTAAAAAGTGAGAGTGATGATGAAGAAATGGTGAATAAAAGCTTTACAGCTGCTATCAAGAAAGACTGCAAATACCGCATGGTGACTACAATCTTATTTATTATTTTTTTAACCAATAATAAATGAATATTATAATAATATTAATACTTTTAGTGCCAGTGCCTAAAATGATAGGACATGGTTTATATTTATGATATTATATTCTTCTTATTCTTTTTTTTAAATTTTAAAAAATGAGGAGAAAGGTTCCCCTCAGAAATTACCGAAGGAAAATTATTTCCTTTGGGAATTTCCGAGGGGTAGTTTTTCCCTTCGGTAATTTCCAAGGGTATATATGTCCCTTCGATATTCCTGAGGGAAAAATTCCTTCGGTAATTATACCCTCAGAAAGATTTCGGTATTAACCTTCGGTAATTATGGAGACAAATATTGGCACCGTGTTTCCAAAGGATTTACCGAAGGGAGTAGTACCGAAGGTAAAATCCCTCGGTAATGCCCTCAGAATTTCTAAGGGCAATATATACCTAGGTGTTTCCCTCAACAAAATACTGTTTCTTTTTTGTAGTGATAGGTAGTTAAAAGAAGTTACATTTTCTGACACAGTTGCGACCCAAGTCGTGACCGCAAACTACGTTAACACTGCAGGCTTTTTTTGAGGCATGTTTTCACGACCCCATTTGCGACTGCGAATGAGTCGCAGAACAAAACATATAAGTAGGAAAATGCATAAATTTTTTTCTCACCCCTCATTTCTCTATTTTGGTAGCGAACAGAATTTTCATTTTTCTTTCAAAACTCATTTAAATTGTTCTAAACACAAATACACATCACTCTTAATCCATTTCATCTTCTAAATCCAAGAAAAAGGTTCGAATTTCCCAAATTTTGAATTTAGAGTTCTTCAATTTCAATTTTGTGAATTCCCAAAATTAGTTGAGTTTATCAATGACTCCTTGTTTTTTGATATTTATTATTAAATATGTTGAGGATCTTGATTGAGTTTGAATGTGATATTTTAATTTTTAAACTTAAGTCTGAATGTTCATTGGAGAATTTTTTCAAACACTTGTTATGCATGCTTGAAATTATATGAGATTTTGTGATAGTTGAAGCATGAACTACTTTAATTGCTTGATGATTGTAGCCATGAGTTTGAATCTCTTGATGTTTGGGAGGGCTTTTCATGAGTTCTTGGGGATAAATATGGATACGATGATCATCTGGACTTGAGTATATTTTGATGAGAATTGATGAAGTTGAGTTTTGACTGTTTTGTTTTTGGTTTTCGAATGGAATAAACCAAATAGTTTTTAAGGTTATATTTGAAGCCAATTTCATTGAAGTTTTTGTTTGTAGAAATGGCTTCAAGATGTGTCAGAAATCGACGAAGATGCAATCCCTTTCGAGCACTCGAAGTAAGGGAACCGACCCCATCACCATTATCCTCACCTATATTCTCATCTGATGAGAAGAGTATGTCCCAAATCTGGATACCAATCTAGAGCTACTCAGGGTACGTCTATGCTCACTCAAAAGCTAGAAGAAGTGGGACCAGCTTCAAAAACTAGGAATTCGGCCAATGAAATATGCAAGCCCATCGTGCATGAAAGCGCTCAGAATCAAGGACACCATCAATAACCTCTTTAGTCAAATTTTGCGGAACAATGGGTTGATGATGAGAAGATGGCCAATGTACGAGAAGATGATGTCTAAAATTTTTAGCACTCTTGAAGTCGAGAGGGTGAGAATGGTGAGAGATACGAAGGCGGTCTCTTTTTAATTTAATAAAAGCAGGTACCACCTCACATTGGTCTAAATCACAGAGTTCTTAAACCTCCCCGATGGAGGATTTTACGACTATGTGCTGAAGGACTGTTGGTGTTACAATAATAAATTGGGATAATATCGGGGAATAATTTGAACTAACAGATCTAATGCAATTAATTATATATAAACGTAAATAAATAACGAAATGGAAAAGTGTCGAGGTGAGCGAACTCTTTCCTTAAGATTCTTGTTACCCCGTACACGTTCTCATGGATTTACGGCAATGAATCTCTCAAGATACAACGACAATGACGCCGGAAAGAGCAATCAATCCGGTCACCCTAGCAAACGAGAACTGGCCGGACAACTGAGCAAAACCCTAACTACAGGCTATATGATGCGTGAGGCAGGTAAGATTATGATGTGTATACATGAGCGTGCTTAGAAACATGTTTTGATGTGCTGTTTAGTATTGTGTTTCTACACTATGTAGGAGTTTGTATTTATAGGTTTGAAGGACCCTTAAACAAGGCAGGGAATTGTAGGAATTAAACTTCATAATACAAGTCAATCTCCTTATTTTAGTCAATAAGAAAGACTTTGAAACTTTCAGAAAAGCCCCAAGCTAATGAAAGCCCAAAGAATTAAATAGTTTGTGGTCCCCCACATTTAATAATCCAATTTCCATAAAACAACAAATAAGATCCATATGTCGGACATTTCCTCTTTACTTAGGAAAGTCCATACCCTCTTTACCTTCCAAATATCCAACCTTGGTCATTGACTTTTCACTCACCCGAACATGGATTTGTGAAAGTAAATATACCACGATAATCTACTTGAAACGTAGATTAAGAATTTGATGTTTATTTTAAAAAATAATGAACCATCTACATTTGGAGTTATATTTGGCCAAAGCTACCATATATAACTTTACAAATCCAATTTCCCCAACCAGAACTATGACCAAAAAGATTTTTGGGCTAGAATTAGGAGGAAAACCGGTGAATGAGGCCAGAATTCTAATGTGAAGATGCCCAAGGCCTTAGAGATTTGAAACCAAATGATTTATTACATTCAAAGGGTGATATCAAAAATGTCAATTTCCCATTTTGAAAATGGATGCATACGAAAACAAAAGTTAGTGGCATTATGGTGTATGCTATCGGGATCAATGTTCAATGTCGCATAGGCCCTTGTTAAAAAACTTGTCCTCTAACCAAACAATAATAAAGTCCCCTTATGCATTGATGGCTTCGTCACACCAATCGCCGATTATTTAAGAATCTGGTACACACATTGGACAACCATGTAGGGGAACACCGAGTTGGATCTCAAGCATGCGAGAATCTAAAGAATGATCCTTCTATAAAGGGGTCAATACCTTTTTAACAAATATCAAAAGATGATTTCTCGCTCCCAATCCGTCCCTCACCTCACATGCTACAGACTCCAAGACAGAACGAATTAGAACCTTGATTTTCACGAACATCAAAAATCCACAAGTGCTCTCGAGGTAGCACTTGAAGGACCGATGTCCAATGATGATGATGATGGGACCTCACAATGTCGGTCAAGAGAGGAACACATTCTAAGCATATTACGAGGTTAGAGGATCCGATGGACAAGTTGAACGAAAGTCACACCGAGATGCGAGGGGATATGAGAGATACAAAGGGATGTCCATTGAGTGATGAGGATGATGAGATGCATGGATAACTTTGTATTATGAGATAGAAAGCCTTACCCTCCCGATTCACCGTGAATATTATGAGTCACAACCAAAGTAAACCACATCTTCTTTTCCAAACTTATTACTATCTAGTAGAAAATAAGTTTTTTCTTTCGGGGGGGGTGGTTGGTGGAGATGAAAGTGTTGTTAACTTTGGCCATTCAATAATATTTTTTCGTTGCATATAGGAGTGCAATAGTTGTTTCATTTTCATTTTTTATTTATTTGCACTTTTGATTGATTTATTAGGAATAGAATTGGGATATGTGGATAATTGGGTCAATAATAATATTTGATTTATTTGATTGAACATGCATTGTATGGAATTTTTGTGAAAGAATTGATGATGTGCTAATGATGACTTGATTTGCAAAAATTATCTATATTTATAATAATGCATGCTTGAACATGATTCTTATGCCTTACAGTAAAACCCTTGCTTCTTGTTGTGAAAAAATGATATGCTTGTGAGGTTTGGACCTTTTTACTGATGTCATGAATGGTCAATTTTATTTCTTGTGTGAATTATCTGTCGTATTTGTATCTATGTAGAACTTACTCTAGTTTTTGTCCCGAGGTTGAAAGTATATGAAAGTCTTGAAAAATGATTTAGAATTTTTTTGAAACCAATTCTGGCCACATCTATATATGAAAGCTACTACAAATAAAATAATCCCTAGTTAGTCCCGTTGAGCTTTTTATTCTCATTGTTGTTAGCCCTGAGCTCATTATATGCTCTCAAGAAACCTTGTGAAAACTTAAATTTTCGTGAGTAATGAGAGTTGAAAATTTTATGCCAGTTAACTTGAGTGGATCGATTTTTGGGTGCATAGATTTATCCTTTTATTTTTGTAGGCGCCAAAGTTCTTACAAAATAATTGAACTTTGACGATAGGAGTTTAAGCCTACTTTATAAAGAACGCCCACACATTTGATGGCGTTTGGACAAAATTGTTACAAGAGGATATTTATCGTCAACAAAGAAGCAGACTGGGACTTATTCTTTAAAGAGAATATGTATTTTATATAATAAAAAGAAAAGTTAAAATGCTTCAAGTAAATATAAATAAGTTTAGTATTTTTGGGATATAAATTGGGTTAGTTAAAAGTGTGTGTCATAAAGGTTAAGTTTTTCAAAATTCTGGTTTCTAAAAAGCTTCAAGTATTTAAACTAAAGAGTGATTGTGGTAATTCTTGTGCATTTCTTGTGCGTGAGTTCATATTATAGTCACTTTTATCCAAATATTTCATACATTACCAAAGAGCTTACATTACAATCTTAATAAAAGACTATATGATTCTTTATTTTCATACACACCGAACAGTGGAGAGACAAACAATTTTCAAGATTATATTGGAGTTCATGCATTTGTTTGATATCAAGAGTATACATGTCTTAACCAAACACTTATGTGATGAACGAAACACTTAAAAATGTGATGATTATTTATTTGGAGCAAGAACTAAAAGTTAAAATAGGTGTTTCTATTGAGTTCTTAATTTTGTGTTTATATTTTGAAAAATGATACTTCTGAAGCAAATACACTATCATCATTTTTGCCATGCCCATACTTGTCTTTATTTATTATCTTTTGTTTCTCCGAGAACGAACAAAGCTTTATGTTTGGGAGACTTGGTAAATACAGTTTTATGTATATTTTGGGACTTATCTGAGTAGGTTCCAACTAATTTTTATGCATTTATAATGTCTTTTATCATTATTTCCTTATTTGGATATTATTATGTGTTTGGTTTTTGTGAGTTTTGTAAGATATTTGGAGCCATTATGGATGGATTGAGATTGAAGAAGCACAAATGGTCAAAGGATAAAGGATTAGATTAAAGATAATGAAGAGAAGAACCCATTGGGCCAATATTGGAGTAGACCCATGAAGTCAACGAGTCAACGTAGCCCAAAATCCCAGTTACAACCCCCTTCATGGTCGTGACCCAAACTGCTAAAGTAGGCCGTTTTCACGACGACCATTCGCAACCCTATTCGCATTCACGAACTGAGTCGCGAATGATTCAAAAACGGTTACAAATGTTATAAAATCAAAGTTAAATGATGGAGATTCATTATGACTTATAGAAAGAGGCCAAGAGACAATCCAAAGTCATCATTCATCATTAAGCTTAACTCCTTGAGTATAAATAACATTCTAAGTGTGAGTTAGAGTGATACATAGTGATTCAGAGGAGAAACACAAAGAACACGAAGATCAAAGGATCCATCATAATCCCTACGGTCTCGTATTTTTCTTAGATTTTCTTATGAACATCATGTGTTCAATGAATTTTTTAGCTTATCATTTAAGTATATCTAGATAATTTCATCATATTTTGGGGTTTGGAAATAATTAATAATTGATGTTATGATATTTCGTTTAATCAAGTGTGATTCATTTGATATTTTTGTGTTTGTAAATTATTATTGCATAATTGATTCTCAACCTCTTATGCTTGATATTTATAATTGTTTGACAAACTTCTATAACTTATAGGTTTGATAAATCGAACCAAGAGAGGAGACTTATTAATAGGCTTTAAAATACGAACCACTCTAATAAATAAGACCAAGAGATTTGATATTCGTAGTGATATCTTTTAAGTCTTTAAACCTATTGGAGTTCTAAATGTGATTTTAAACAAAGACGTTACTTCATACTTAGAATTTATGGTCTAATTGCTTCAAAGGAAATTTTAAACTACTTTTTTGATTAAATTATATTAAATTGAATCATGAACAATACTCGGTTGATTGAAAAGGATTTACATTGAGAGTTCATAGACCCCCAAACCCCTGTATATATCTTTATAACTTGATTTTCTTGATCTCTTGCTATTTGTTATTATTCTTAGTCAATTGTGATCGTAGTTTTATAATTATTTATTTTATGTTCATCGTTGATAACGACACAACAAAACTCATTTTTTTTAGTTTATATAAAACAATATTCTCTACATTATATTACTTATTGAAATCGAAACATTGGTTATTCTAGAATACGATTGCATCTACACCGTGCACTTTCGGTTAGACAAAATACACTCATAAGAACTAGAGAATAGTTTTTGAGATCTTTTTGGCTTGATGATAATTACATGTCGGGAAAGGGGCTCCACCTTGTGCAGCTTACAATCAGGCCATATGTGCTCCCGTTATTTCCAAACTTTTTTTGACCTAATGATAATTACAGGCCAAGCATGTGGCTCCAGCTTGCATAGCTTATGACTTGGCTGAATGCGCTCCTCTTATTTATGAACTCTTTCAAGCCTGATGATAATTGTAGGTCGTGAAAGGGGCTCTAGCTTGCAAAGCTTATTATTGGGCTGAATGAGCTCTCCTTATTTCTGGGCTATTTTTGACCTGATGATAATTTTTGATCGAGCAAGGTGCTCCAGCATGGGTAGCTTATGGCTGGAAGGATGTGCTCCCCTTATTTCCAAACTTTTTTTGACCTAATGATAATTGTAGGCCGAGCAAGGGCTCTAGCTTGCACATCTTATGATTTGGGTGGATGTGCTCCCTTTGTTTCCGAACTCTTTCTAACCTGATGATAATTGAAGGTTAGGCAAATGGCTCCATCATGTGTAGCTTATGACTAGGATAGAGGTGTTCTTATGGTCTCCAAATGCTTTTTGATATGATGATAGTGGTTGGTCAGGATAAAAGCCTTGCCCAAAGCAACTGATGTGTGATATATAATTTAGAATGGAGAGGCTCAAATCACGGGTTTCGTGATGATTGTACGATTAAAGGCATGGTTATGCTTACTAAAATTGCATATTCCCCCCGATTTGGGAGTCTAAAGTTACAATAATTACCCTCCTCGGTTGCCAAGTTATGTATGTTAATTAAGGCTGGACGCGATTAGCATAAGATGAGGGTAAGATTTCTCTCCTTCAATAACATGAAGTCTTGAACCTTGAGGCTTAGAAAGAAGGTTTCACATCCTTCAATGATCCATTCTGCTTTAGTTATTTCCTTCATGGAGATCATTGACAACTTCATATTAGTAGATTTCCCGCTAGAACTGTTGATGTCTGCCTTCAATGCTTGTATCTCGCTCCTCAATGTACATTAAGCCAAACTATGTTTTTAGCTAAAGTGTTGGGGACCGTGTTAGAATGGATCCTCTTTGATGATTATTTTGGTGGTGGACTGGTGATAAGGTATTTAACTTGCCCTCTGGTCCTTTGGGAATGATCGCAACTTTCTTTTGGTCTCTTTGGGGTAGTTTTGTTGCATCAACAGTAGAGCCCCGCACGACTTTGGGAGCTTGGGCCACTTTCATTTCCGTATCCTTATAGTATTTTGCAAAGATGGATTGGGTAATTTTGAGGCCTCAACCTCGCATGACTTGAAGATCTCGTCTATAAAAATGATTGACAACATATTAGTACATTTTAGTAAATTGATAGTTCAATTAAAATGAGAATCATGTAGATTGATCACATCCACCACGAATACATAAGCGGATTCTCCTACTTATAGTATTGTGGGATAGAAAGTAAAGAGTGCTACTACTAATGAACTTTAATTTTGGCATCAAAACTCGGTCATGTTAGTTTTAAAATGTTACACAATCTGGTGAAATTTGATGGTGTGTGATTTTTACCTTTTTGTCCGTTGTTTTTTTTACCTTTTTATGTCGCATTTGCATGTGTATTGCTTGCATTTATGGATATTAGGAGTCGTTTTAGCCGATTTTATTAGTTTTAGGTTTTTGAAACTTTTGTGCGGTTTTCATTGGATTTTCGTTTATTTCTACTCATTTTTGTCTTTATGGCCGTAGGATGACCGAAGCTGTCCCGTGCACGCTCAGGACATCCCGTTCGACTCGGATTAGAACAATAAAGCAAGGGAACACAACGCAAATGAGGAGCGACATCCGACGGACGTTTAGAGCGAAAACGAGAAAATGAGCCGGAGCTGCCTGTTAGTCGATCGACTGACAGGACAGTCGATCGACTGGAATTATTGTCGATCGACTGAGATCAGTCGATCGACTGAACCTCGTGGAAATCAACTACTCGGCAGTGTGTTTTACAATTTTTGGGCATAGCAGTCGATCGACAGCTTTCAGTCGATCGACTGGTAGTCGATCGATTGGTTCTCAGTTGATCGACTGACACGCAGATTACTTGACCCATTTTGATGTTTTTGGCCCTGCATTTTTGTATAAAAAGCTAGCATTTTCCCCCACCTACCTTATCCTCTCTTGGATGATTTTGAACCCCATTCAATCTCTTCCAAGCTCATTTTTACTATTCCATTGCAAACCCTAGATATAATTCTTAGTTAGTTAGTTTAATTTAGCTTAGTTAATTAGCTAGTTAGTAGTTATTCATAAGTGTTGGAGAAGGTGACATCTCTCTCATTTGTGGGTTTTATTTTATGAAATTGCTCTTGGTGTTTTGAAGATTGTAAGCCACATTTGAAGCTTTTGTTTGGAGTACAAATTGGTAGTAATATTTCCCCTTCATATTGTTGTTGTTCTTGGTTGTTTATTGTTGTTATGTGTTGGTAGTTAATTTGTAGTTCTTGTTGTGTTCCTCTTGGCATTTTCAAATTCTCTTCCAATTTCTACAGTATCTTTCTTCTTGCTTAAAACTCCGTTGAAGCTTTCATGTTGAATCTTTTTACTCATTTTGTTCAAACAAACATTGGAGCTTTGAAAGTTATTAGTAGCTTACCCTTTTGAAACATTTGACTTTTACCTATTTAATGCATTTGACTTCTTTTGAATTTAAGTTTGACTTTCCCTCCTTTTTAGCTTTTAAATTTACAAGCTTTCTTAGTTAATAGTTTTAATTTAATTAAGGTTGTTAATTAGGTTTAATTTGTATCATTAAGTCTAGTTATTTTCAAGCAAGTTTTAAATTCCTTTCTCCTTGCCTCAATGTTTTTTTCAAGCTCTCTTTTCAATTCAAGTTTAGTGATTACAACCACAAACCAAACCAATGATTAATGCTTTCTTAGATTAGATTAGTTTAATTAAGAATAACAAGAGATTAATTAAAAACACTTAATGCCTATTATATCTATCCTCGAGAGACACGACTCGGGAAGACTTACCGCTCTACAATCGACTCCGTACTATTGCGGAGAAGATTTCTTAGAGTGCTAAGAATTTTTCGATCAAGTTTTGGCGTCGTTGGTACGGAGTCGATTGTAGAGCCGTAAGGTTTTCCCGAGTCGTGTCTCTCAATGATAGATATAATCGGCGGTCGGTGTTTTTACTTAATCTCTTGCTAATCAAAACTACACTAATATAAACTAAAAAAGAATTAATCATGAGTGGATTTTGATGTTTATGCTAAATCTTGAATTTAAAAGGAGACTTTAATTAACAATGATTGAAATAAACATAATGAAAATGAGGGTTTAGGGTGTTCGGTTCGCCTCCACGATTCGGGGATGTCAATCCCAAATTGTCGACCAAGTGTAGGGATCGTCAATCCCAATTCTCGACAAGCTCCGATTAATGGTTCTAAACGAACCTAAACCCTAAACCCGTAATTACTAAACTAATTGCATCAAGAAAAGCTTACAATTAAAAGAGAATTCATGGAGGGAAAATCAAATCATTTGAAATTGAGAAAAGTCAAAGGCTTTAAAATAGAACAAGACAAATTACCAAAGAAGAAAAGTTCATACATCTTTCAAGAGCCAAAAGTTTATCTAACTAAAAGAGATAAAAAGCTTGAAAATGAAAGCATCCATGGAGTTTGCAAGAAAAGAAAAACAACATAATCAAAAAAAAAACCACCAACATAACAATCTTAACTTAACAATAACAACAACAATTAATCAAGAACAAAGTATAATAATAAAGGGAAAGAACATTACCAAATTGCATTGAACTCAAAGCTTCAAGTTTGCTACAAGATCCAAAAGATAGGAATCAAACCAAGAGCCACAAGTAGAGGAGATTGTCACCTTCTCCCACACTTGCTAAGCAATCTAACTAACTAACACTAACTAAACTAACTACTAAGCTAACTAAAACTACACTAAACTAAGGATTTAAACTAGGGTTTTGAAATTCAAGAGTAAAGTCTTGGAGGAAATGGAATAAGTCCAAATTCCACCAAGGAGAGTTGGATAAGGTTGGAGAAAGATGGGTCTATTTATATAAAAATGCAGGGGCAAAATCGTCAAAATAGACCAAAATCACGAGCTGGACTGCGACTCAGTCGATCGACTAAGGAGCAGTCGATCGACTGCTTCGCTCGAAATTTCCGAACCTACTTCCGAGCAGTCGATCTTGGCTGTGTCAGTCGATCGACTGGAACGGCTGCATCCGGCTCAGTTTTCTCGTTTTCGCTCTAAACGTCCACCGGCTGTTGCTCCTTGTACGTGCTATGTTCCCTTGCTTGTCCATTCCAATCCAAGTCGAGTGGGATGCCTCCAAACATGCGCGGGACCGCTTGGTCATCCTACGGCTAAAAATACGAAAAAGAGTAAAAATGTGCGAAAAACTACTAAAAACCCCACAAAAGTTATAAAAATCTAAAACTAACAAAATAGGCCAAAACGACTCCTAAAACTTATAAATGCCAGCAAAACACACGCGAATGCGACACAAAAAGGTAACAAAAAAGTACAAATCAGTTTGAGTGGCTTGCCTAAACATAATACTAATTTTAGTACTGTATGCGGACTGTGTCAAAATGGTAAACTAACTCGTATTCCTCATCCCAAGAAAACTAATACTGCTTCTTCTCGTTGTTTTTAACTTGTTCATATAGATCTTATGGTCCTATAAGTGATGAGAGTATTGGCAGCAAGAAGTACTCTTTTGTTCTAGTAGATGATATCTCTCGCTTTACATGAACTTTCTTTTTACATAAGAAGTCAGACACCTTTGAGTCTTTTAGACCGTGGTACAAAAAGATGTTTAACTTATACGGCATGAGAGTTGCAATGATCTGATCATGGTACAGAGTTTGAAAATGTGTCATTTAATTTCGTATATGATTAGAAAGGTATTTCTAATGAATTCTCGACACCCAAAACTCTTAAATAAAATAGGTTGCTAAAAGAAAAAATAGAACTCTTCAAGAGTTTGCACGAGTTATGCTAAGTTTTAAAAATCTTGAAATACAATTTTGCGCGGAAGCTCTTTATGTTGCTTGTCATATTGTCAACTGTGTGTAATTAAGAATGGGAACTGTCTTGATTCCTTATGAAATTCTCTTAGGAAAGAAACACAATCTCAATTATTTTCACATGTTTGGTTGCAGATGTCATGTCCAGAGTGATAGAAATACTCTTGCTAAGTTTGATTATGATAGTAACAAGTGTTTGTTATGTGGATATTCTTTAAATAGTCATGCATATTAAGTGTTTAAACTTGTGCAAAAGAACTATTTTGGAATCTATGAATGTTTTTTTCTGATGATCTTTTAGATTTAAACAAAAATATTAGGGAAGAAGACATCTCTGATCTAATAGAAGTACCCTCTACTTCTATAATTGCCCTAAATCATTGAGGATGATGTCAATCCTACAAATATGTCTACTACTGATACAACTATCGATGTGACTGTAGATACTACTACATATATGCTAACATCTGCGACAACATCAGAACCTTCTGGAGCTTAAACCGACTATGAGACAAAGATACTCTACAACATCATAATGGGCCAATATCAATCATGACTAAGGGTATTTCAATCAGAATTTAGAAAAAACATCATATATCCCAAGTCATTGGTAGTGTTGAAGATAGTAGAGGTACTCGAAAAAAGAAGATTAACTTCAAGAAATGGTAAGGTTGACATATATGTCTATACAATGTCCCATGGTAAAAATAAACTTTTTGTCTATTCTTTTGATCTTAATAAAGTTAGTGAAGTTTTAGAAGATGAATTTTAGCTTATGGCTATACAAGATGAACTCGATTAATTCGGTAAAAATGATATTTGATACTTAATTCCTGATCTCAAAGATGGAGATGTCATTGGCACAAAATATGTTTTTTGTAACAAGATTGATAGTCAAGGTAATATTGTTCGCAACAAGGCTCGTTTAGTTTCTCAAGGCTACACTAAAGTTCAGGGTATTGATCATGATGAGACTTTTACCTCTGTAGCTAGAATTGAAGCAATTCACTTATTTCTTGTAGTAGCTTGTCATCTTGATGTTATACTTCACCAAATGGATGTCAAACGTGCCTTCTTAAATGGAGTCCTTACTGAGGAAGTGTGTGTTGCACAACCTCAAGTTTTAGAGGATCCTTATACATCTCATAAAGTGCACAAGCTTAAAAGGTCCATATATGGTCTCAAACAAGCTCCTCGAGTTTGGTATGAGCAATTAATTAAATATCTTCTTCAAATTAGTCTTAAACGAGATGAAGTTGACAAAACTCTCTTTATTCAAAATGTTGATAATGATATTGTTTTTCGATCTTCTTCAGAAAAAATAAACAAATTCTTAATAGATTACATGGCTCCCACGTTTAAAATGAGCATTGTTGGCGAGTTAAATTATTTTTGAGTATACGAATTAATCAAATACATGATGGTATTTTTATCTCTCTGAGTATGTATGCTCGTAACTTACTAAAAGATTTCTAATTTAGAAAATGGATCTCACATGAAAGATTGATAAACACGTATTTATGCTCATTTTTAGTAGTATTTTAGTTACTTTTTCTTATTATTTTTGGTATAAGTTGGATAGTTTAAGCTTCAATTCGTATATTTGTATTTTCAGCTTATTTTACCATGTTTTGACCTTAATTGATGCAAAAAGGTGAATTATCTCTATTTTTTGCCATACAGCTAAGTAACCGGAAGGGCTCAGCACGTAAGAGGTGAAGGTTGATGATTAAGAGACAAGAATCGAGCGTTCCGGCGAAGAAGTAGCAAGTTTTTGGAGGCTAACGGTTAGCTTAACGGTAACCTTACTGTTAGGGAGAACCGTTATACTTTACGGTAACCATATCGTAATCTGTACCATAAATCACACCGTAAAAGGAGGACTGCTAGTATAACGATAAGGTTAACGATTACACGACTACCGTAAACATCACCGTAAGAAGGCAACAGAGACATTAACGATAGCTTTTACGGTAGCTCCTTACCGTAAAGTGCTACCGTTAACGGGCCCAGTAACCGACAGCCCAAGAAATCAGAATTCTATAAATACCAAGCCACAAATACGAGTTCCAGGCGGACGTAGGTCATTATAAACTTACTAAAAGGTATTCCTAGGGTTTAGAAACACGTTTTCAACACCCTTTAGCTTAGATTAAAGATCAAGATCAAGGATTCGACGCTTGCGAGTTCCAAAGACGTTCGATAACGCGCGGCCCGTTCCTCGACCAAGATCTACTGTTTTTCTTCGGAGTAGCTGGAGATTTTCATCGCTTTTACTAGTTTCAATAAGTTTTCTAAACTTTTTATTGCTTTCTTAGATTAAATCTTAGTTCTTAAGCTTAGATAATTAGTTTTAAATTATTGTTCTTGAAGTTGCTTTCGGATATTGAAATCGCTGAACCTTATATGTTATTTATTCTCCGTTTTAATTCAGTTTTCGTATCTTATGCTTGGATATTTGAGACTTGAGTTGGTTAATAATGTTCATGCGATCTAGTTTACGTTTTATTGCTTGTTTTCAAGGTTCAAGGTTTCGTTAGCTTCGTAGTTTATTATTTCATGCATGATCGTAGATTTATTAGGATTAATTAAGTTCATTTAATGATTTTTATGCCGCTGCGTTTTAGATTTATTATTGAGTAATTGCTTAGTTTTGAATTTTAATTAGGTTAATCAATAGATAATTAATTAGTTAATTAAGTTTAGGGTTTTAAATTGATTAATTGCTTTTAATTCTTAGTTAATAATTTAGAAATTAATTATTGCTCTTAGTTTTAGTTGATAGTTTAGTTTAATATAATTAGTTTAATTAGTTCTAAATTTAATATTGTTAGTTTTAGTTGATAGTTTAGTTTAAGATAATTAGTTTAATTAGTTCTAAATTTAATATTGCTCTAGTTTATAATTAAATCAAAACTCTCAAAAACCCCCAATTTGTATGAACTATTTGTTTAAGTGTTATTGAGAAAAATATCTAAAAGACCGAACAGTTGTCCTAGAGAGAATCGACTTGAGTAAACTTATCACCCTACAAGTTCCTCGTACTCTTGCGAGCAAGCTTGAATGTTTTAAATTAAATATATATATTTGGGGTGCACAAAAGCTTGGTTCAAATATCACATAGATTCAAACCAAAAGTTGTCTAAGGATGATGAAGCTGAAGGTGTAGACCATAAGTTAAATAGAAGCATGATAGGGAGTTTGCTTTATTTGACTACTATCCATCTCGATATATTGTATAGTGTTTGTTTTATGTTCATTACCAAGCTAATATTAAGAACAATCATTTAAAAGTTGTTAAATGTATCATTTGGTACATAGGTGGTACTATTGATTTAGGAATTGAGTATACTAAAGATTTAGGTGTTGTTCTTGTTGGGTTTAGTGACTCTGACTGGGAAGGTGATGTTATTAATAGAAATAGTACAATGAATACCTATTTTATCTTGAGGATAATTTGGACTCTTGGTTTAGTCGTAAGAAAAATTGTGTGTCACTTTCAGCCATTGAATCTGAATATGTGGTTATAGGTAATGATTCGAGATTTCCTACTTTTAAAAATAAGTTTGTCAAAGCTTTAAAGTTCGCTCGTAAGAGTACGAGTTCGCTTGTAGGTTGGTAAGTTTAAACCGAGTTGAATCTCGAGAAAACTGACAATCGGAATTTTAGATGTTTGTTTAGTCACAATATCACACAAGAAAAAGTATTTTTGAGATTTTTGATTTTATAAACTACAAATCGGAAATCAAGAACTATTATTGAAAACTAGTTAATTAAAATGATTAAACTAAACTAATTAATAAAATAGAATTAAAAAGCTGAATAAACTAAGAACTATAAACTAGGGTTTTAAAAGTAGAAGAACAATTAAAGATCATGAACAAAATAACTACTATAACAACAAAACATAAATAAACGAAACAAAATTGAAAGGGAAAAGATTACGATCTATATTATCTTCTAAACCCAAAGTACTTAAGCAACAAATAGTTCGAAATCCGAAAAGAAAGAACAAAATATCAAAAATTAATAATTAACTAGCAACTAACCTAAAAACTAATTAAAGAGTTTAGAGTACTTATTAATATCTAGAAAGCAGTAATTCTTGATTTAACCTTTTTCTTGAAAGTATGGATAAACTATTCTTAGGTGTCAAATCACTTTTCACAATTCCAAGTAAGAGCACCTCATCATCTTTTACCACCGTCGTTGACCCACACAACACCACCGCCGCGCCTGAATCCTCATCGATCCCTCCACTCTCTTCCATGGATAATTCATTCATCTTTGGTTCCGGAATACCAAATGTAGTAGTTGATGTGATGGAATATGTGGTTGCATGTGAATCGAGAATGTCGTTGCCCTTTGTTCTTATTCATTCACCATCTCCGACTGCTCAATCAGCTCCGCCTATTGTTGATGTTTCCACTGAGAAACTCTCTACACCTCCAAAGTCTCGGCACTTTCATCGCGACATGACATTGTCTCCGTAATTGTTCTAGTTTGTGAATCCACTGGTCTTATTGTAATTCTGTTTCCTAGTGATAAAGAAAACAAGATCAAGGTCAAAAATCCTCCTAATTTGGATTTCATCCGTGAAATCCCTCAAGCTGAATTATATCCCATCCTCACTCAAGTCCATGTTTCTCCTAGGTTATGGACCTAATGCTTTTGAGTCCCCCAACTCTAATTTATGCATCTCAAAGAAGAGAAGTTTGGCTCCCAGAAATCAAAGAAAAAAAATCTGGTAGAGTTTAAAAAAAAGGAGGAGGTTCCGCCGCGAATGTGATTGCAGAGTGATGGCTGATGTTACTCATTTCTCAGCCAATTTTGATTCGTCAGATCCTCTTCCTCCAGCTGATGAAGTTCCTGTTGCTCCTGCACCCATTATGCCTATGAAGGTTTCTAAAGATTCTTACGCGGAGGCCTAATCCTTCTCAATGCACTCATTCCTCCTTGCTCCGATCTCCAATCCCCTTGATGATGATCTTGAACCTTCCAGCCGTGCAATTTTGCGTCTGCGTAGAGGCAAGGACATTGCTACTGGTCCTTCCAGCCCTCGGCCTATTCCTGATATTTCTACATAATGAGAACCTTATGGAAGGGAATGATTCTGTATCTCACACATTTACAAATGAGTTCATTGATGGCTTTACAGGTGATGCATATCAGTTCATTCTAGTTTTTAGGGATGTTGTTGTAGATGCTGATGAGGAGCTGCTATGAATGTGACTACCAATGTGATGACATAGCGCCTGCATAACTATGTTTTAGTTACAAACTCACCTTAAAGAAGTGATTAATTGCAACCGGCCAAGTATAGATAGGCGAAGACGCCATCCATATATTGGTTTTCTTGGGCCAAATTAAGACTTAACAAAAGTGAAAGTTCTAAGAGAATAGATTACGTTAGCATGCAAAAAAAAAAAAAAAAGGTGAAAGACGCCATCAATTTATTAGACTCCCAATCAATTCCAATTAGTTCCTTGTAAATTAAGAAGGAATCATCCAAAGACAGATTAAGTCATAAAAACTCAAACCCTAACCAACGTATGCAAATCAACTCTATACCAAAATTTTGAATAATTTAATTTCTTTAGTTATTTTTAAACATCAGAATTTAGAACTTTTAACTAAAAGTCTGAAATTACATATCCAAATCAACATACTTTATATCAAATGAAAATCCTTAAAAGATTTAAAGATTTACACAAAAAGCACACAAATTATAAATTTATATTCTGACATACCTTTTTTCCACAGAATACATGATGTCCCGACTGCCTAGAAAAATTAAGTCCAACAATACCCAGATGCATCACCAACATTTTTGGGAAAATCATGATATTCAATAGCCAATCAAAATTAAATCAAAATTTTTTGAATTTATCTACATATATCTTCACTAGGTTCAGAGGAGATTCTATAAAGAATATATGATAAAAAGATAATTTCATCATACATATAATAATTAAAATTACATTCAAGAACACATATACTTAAGATCGATTGTAAGTATAATATTCAAGAACACACAACCCAACACAATTTTTTTAAAAAAAAACTCCTTTTTATAAAACACGAAGATTACCGGGAAGAAGTAATTTAGAATACATGAGAACATGTATTCATCGAATTATGAACTGTAACACGGACTTATTGAGATTCGTTGTATTAGAAACTATTACAACTGAGTCGAGCACAAACAGGAAAGTAACTAAATAACCCGAGAAAACTGGAAAAATAGAAAACAGAAAACTGTAAATCAAAAGTCGAGTCGAGTAAACACTCTGTCCCCAAGACGAAATAGCCCCGGTAGTGCCCTTCGATTTTGGATATTCGTCTCCAAAGATGAAACGACTTTGTCTCTGGTATTACAACACCGTAAATACCAGAGCTCCGGCGAACAGGATGAATATGGTCTGAGCTACGTAAGAAATAAAATGCAGAAATATGTTTATACAATATGCTCTGTGTTCTTCGTATTCTCAGGTGCGAAACGAACTGGAGCCTCTCACCCTTTTATAGGGTTGTCATCTGGGAGGTAAAAGCCTGCTTAATGACGTCCTTAAAGGCGTCATTAAGCCATTCAAATAGTCAGGTATAGCCAGCACGAACCTGGACGGGTTCAGCGTGCACATGCAATGCATGTTTGAATTCGTACGTTTAGAAACGTCTGAACGGTCAGGTGCCAGCCATTTTGTAATGGTCAGGAAGAGTTCAAAATTTTAACAGGTGCGTGAAGGTTCAAAAAGGTAAACCTGGGTTGAACCAGGACCAGGACCCCAAATGGACCACCTCAATCGGACAAGCCAATTCGGACCAATTGCCCAAGATCCAAGACCCAAGTACCAAGTCCTAAGTCTCAGGCCCAGGGCCCATGACCCAGGTCCGAGGTCCGGGTCCGGGACCAGGCTCGGGCTCAGGCTCGAATCCGCTCGACTCCGCCATCGGCTTCTCCGAAGGCGGACTGGCGAACCCAAGTCCAAAAGCCCGCGTGAGCTTTGTTTACACAAAGCCCACAATACTCTCTGACCCACTTGATGTACATTAAAGAAATGTAATCATTTTTAAACTCCCTTCCACGTTGACTAACATTCAATGTGGGATAACTGATAAAATATTAAAGCAAACCGTTCAACTTCCAAGCATCATTTCTCACTCACCAATAAATGGATTTGAGAAATTCAAAATGCTACGATTATCTACACGACACGTAGATTAATAATATATAATTCGTTACAACGAATTTTTGATGCACCATTTAATTAGAATAAATCCAATTTTATAACAATCCCCCATATGAGTGAGAAACTCAAAAAAAAAAAACGAAAATATGAATGCAAATACATAGCTCAGTCCTTAAGAGACAATAGAAAATAGGGATAGGTGGCTTGTGGCCTTGAATCCTCCTTAGTTAATACTACCGAGCATACAGGTGGATTAGTGAACATAATTCTTGAAATATTCCCCTGTGTGTATACTAGACAATAGTACTAACCCTCTAAGGTCTCAAAATTCTTCCGTTCTCATGTTTGTGTCTGTTTCTGGCCATGGACAACTTCTTTGGATTCATAAGCATACAGTAGAAGCGACCCTCACTTCTCGCTTACATAGGTGATTCTTGAAATCAGCATTCTGTCATACTCAAGTCAAAGACCTGCACAAGAATCATTAAAAATCAGAGATTTATCCACACCACGTGATAGATTATAAACTCTACTTTTGCCATTAAAGAATAGGGTCGTAGAGATTTACTTACCCAGAATTTTATAGTTTAGTTTTCCCATTGAACCAAGTTTGTGGGATCTCCACTCATCATGGTTGGGTTTCCACTACAATCATCTTTAAGATGTGGATTTCACTCCCATTCCTTCAAGCAACTTGTACATCTGATCTCGAGCTATGTTCTTAGTGAATGGATCCGCTAGATTATCTATTGACCTTACGTAGTCAACAGAGATAATCCCACTCGATAACAGATGTCTCACGTTGTTATGTCTCCGACGGATATGTCGAGATTCGCCGTTATACAAACCACTTCTTGCCCTTCCAATAGCAGCTTGACTATCGCAGTGAAGCATGACCGGCGGCATGGGTTTCTCCCAACATGGAATATCTTCTAAAAAGTTACGAAGCCATTCTGCTTCTTCACCTGCTTTGTCAAAAGCGATAAACTCAGATTCCATGGTGGATCGAGCTATACATGTCTGTTTAGTGGATCTCTAAGAAACAGCTCCTCCCCCAATTACAAACACATATCCACTTGTTGACAGTGAGTCCTTTGTGTCGGATATCCAGTTTGCATCACAGTATCCTTCAAGTACCCTGGGGTGTCTACCATAGTGTAGCCCAAAGTTCAGAGTATACTTTAAGTATCTCAAAACTCTCACAAGCGTTTTCCAGTGTTCTCTACTTGGATTGCTTGTATATCGACTCAGTTTGTTTACCGAGCAAGCTAGATCAGGTCTTGTATAATTAGAGATGTACATCAAACATCCAATGATCCTAGCATAGTCCTTCTGAGCAACAGGGTCACCTCTATTCTTACTTAGGTGAACGTCGAGTTCTATAGGTGTCTTTGCTGGAAGACTATCGTGTGCATTGAATTTCTTGATCACTTTCTCAATGTAATGAGATTGTGATAAGACAATTCCATCTGGAGTTCTTATGATTCTTATGCCAAGAATAGTGTCAGCAATTCCCAGATCCTTCATGTCAAATTTTTTTTTTTAGCATGAGTTTCATCTCGTTAATCACTTGTAGTTTGCTACCCATGATTAACATATCATCTACATAAAGACATACTATAACAAATCTGTCATTAGTATTCTTAATGTATACACATTTATCGCACTCGTTTATCTTGAACCCATTTGACATCATCACTTCGTCAAATTTCAAGTGCCATTGTAAAGGTGCTTGTTTCAAGCCATACAAAGACTTAACAAGTTTGCACACCTTTCTTTCTTGTCCAAGTTTTACAAAACCTTCAGGTTGTTCCATATAAATTTTCTCTTCTAAATCGCCATTTAGAAAAGCTGTTTTCAAATCGATTTGGTGAATCTCAAGATTGTGCAAAGCAGCAATCGCTAGAAGCCCCCGAATAGAGGTAATTCTTGTCACATGAGAGTATGTGTCAAAGAAATCATAACCCTCCTTTTGGAGAAATCATTTCACAACCAAACGAGCTTTATACTTATCGATTGATCCATCAGCTCTGAACTTTCATTTTAGAATCCATTTACTACCTAAAGGTTTACAACCTTCAGGTAAATCAGTCAGAATCCACGTATGGTTCTGCATGATCGAATCGATCTCGCTTTGTACAGCTTCCTTCCAAAATGAACTATCAGTCCGTGAGAAAGCTTCTTTCAGTGAATTTGGTTCTTCATCCCAGAGAAAAACCACATAGTCAGGACCGAAATCCCTAGCAACTTTAGCTCGAGTGCCCCGTCTAGGAGTTAGAGCTTCAAGTTCTGAACCAGGTCATTTAGGAGACTTAGGTTCAACCCCCACAAGTTCGTGATTTGTAGTTCCTTCAGTATTACCAGTGTTTGAACTGGACGCAGCTTTATCATTACAAGGATAGATTTCCTCAAAGAATATCGCATTCCTTGACTCAATGGTTGTTCCGACATTCATGTCCGGAAKATCTGACCTATGAATTATAAATCGATAGGCGCTACTATTCAGTGCATAACCAATAAAATACAATCAACCGTTTTGGGTCCGATTGTCACCTGCTTTGGTAGAGGCACTTCTACCTTCGCTAAACACCCCCACACTTTAAGGTATTTGTAAGAATATTTCCTTCCTTTCCAAAACTCATAGGGAGTTTCGTCCCTTCCTTTAAGTGGAATCTTATTGAGGATATAGTTAGCTGTTAAAACAGCTTCCCCCCACATGTTCTGAGGTAACCCAGAACTAATCAACAACGCATTCATCATTTCTTTCAAAGTACGATTCTTGCGTTCTGCAACTCCGTTCGATTGAGGTACATACGGAGCTGTAGTTTGATGAATTATGCCACTTTCGTTGCACAACTCCTCAAACGGAGCTACGTATTCCCCTCCTCTATCACTCCGGATAGATTTGATTTTGTAGTTAAGTTGATTTTCGGCTTCATTTTTGAAGTTCTTGAAAGCTTCAATAGCCTCATCTTTACCTCTTAAAAGGTATAGGTAACAATACCTTGTGCAATCGTCAATAAAAGTAACGAAATACTTTTTACCACCTCTTGTTTGCACAAACTTCAAATCACATACGTCCGTGTGAAATAATTCTAGAGGTGTCGTGCTCCTTTCTACCGATTTAAATGGTAACCTTGTCATTTTTGCTTCTACACAAATTTCACACTGACTTTTATTAACAAATTCATTTACCTTAAGTAAATTGAGATTTGATAAACATTTTATTGCTTTTAGATTAACGTGGCCTAATCTAAAATGCCATAAACTAGAGCATTCAGTCAAGTAAGAGGAATCAGAAGCAATTTTATTAATGATAGGTTTTGGGCTTATAGCCATTACACTAAGTTTGAACAGTCCATCTGTAAGGTAACCCTTTCCCAGAGGTGTTCCAAACTTTGACAAACAAACTTATTAGCCTCAAATACAAGTTTAAAACCACGACTAACTAGTATTGAACCAGATACTAAATTCTTACGGATGTCCGGAACGTGCAGCACCTCATTCAGAGTGATCTCCTTGCCAGAGGTCATTTTTAGGACAACCGAGCCAACACCTTCAACTTGTGAAGATGCTTGGTTTCCCATGTTCAACTTCCTTCCCTCACAGGGATGGTATTTGGAGAACAAGATCCGGTCTCCACACACATGGGCAGTTGCAGCAATATCGATGAACCATTGACCACGGTTCTCGATCATGTTAGCTTCCTCAGTGATGACCGCAATGAGATCATCACTAGTCAGCTCCCTCTCGGCTAGTTGGGCACTTGGCTTGGCCTTCTTCTGCTTTTGCTTGCGACAATTCTTAAACATGTGTCCAGGATAACCGTAATTGTAGCATTTGCATTCGAACTTCTTAGAAGAAGGAGCTTTAGGCTTAGTGTTTCCAGGACGCGGCCTCTTCTTAGAGTTGTCTCCACGTTCAAGTAGGTTTACCCGAAGTTCATCCGAGCTTTTCGAATCCTTGTATTGAGTTCGAACTTCGGACTCAATTCGTACCTTTCGGATAACATTTTCAAGAGACATCACCTTTCGCTTGTACTTGAGATACGTCTTGAAGTCTTTCCAGCTTGGAGGAAGCTTATCAATCATGGCAGAATCCGTGAAAGTATCAGGAAGTATCATCCCCTCGGCGAGGACGTCATTCACCAGCATTTGGAACTTTTGAAATTGTTCCATAACCGGGCGAGAATCAATCATCTTGTAGTCCATGAAATTCGTGACTACGAATTTCTTAGTTCCAGCCTCGTCGGGACTGTATTTCTTCTCAAGTGCCTCCCAGATATTCTTGGAGGTCCTTGCGTCCGAGTACAAATTGCTTAAACTATCTTCTAGGCTACTTAGGAGAAAGCCTTTGCACAGATAGTCGTCGTTGTGCCAGTTATCGTAGGCGGCACGAACGTTGAAGTTGGTCTCGAACTCATCCGGAGTAGGTGGTTCGTCTTCCTTCACGAAGTTAGCAAAGCCAAGTATCGTAAGGTAGAACATCATCTTTTGTTGCCACCTCTTGAAGCCTTCCCCATTGAATTTTGGAGGCTTCTCCGCGGAGGGCATGATCCGAGAGGAGTGCACCGGAGCGGTCATTGTTGGAACAAAGGTTACCATCGTACCCGTTGAGTGGGTAGCTAAAACATGTGAGTACGTCGGCGGAACCGTTGCGAATATGTTCGGAAACGAAGTTCCCGACATCCCAAAATGATGGATTCCAGCCGAAGTTGACGTATTTTGGACCGAAGTCCCCATCCCATAAGGGAATGATCCAGCGGCCGAAGCAGTGGCTGAAAACATACTTGGAACCGTAGTTCCCGTCATCCCAGAAGGATGGATCATAGCCGAAGTTGACACAGTTTAGACCGAAGTCCCCATCCCATAAGGGAACGATCCCGAGTTCGGGTTGTTTGCCGAGATGCGCCTCGACAGAGTCTCCAAGAGGGTGTCAATGGTCCTTTGGCTGAAGAGGAAGTCATCATGACTCATGGTCGTGTTTGGCGTAGAGTCGCCAATCGTCGTGGTGTTCGTGACTGCATGGGCAGTGGTCATCGTCGAAATGGTAGAGGTAACGGCAGGAACGGTCGAACTGATTGGAGTGATGGAGGTCGACATTTTTCCAGTTAGGGATATTAAAACAGTAGATTACTAATTACAAGATTTCGTCTTGCGATTGTTAGAAACTATACTGAGTCGAGCACAAACAGGAAAGTAACTAAATAACCCGAGAAAACTGGAAAATAGAAAATAGAAAACTGTAAATCAAAAGTCAAGTCGAGTCGAGTAAACACTCTGTCCGCAAGACGAAATAGCTCCGGTAGTGCCATTCGATTTTGGATATGGTTTGAGCTACGTAAGAAATAATATGGTCTGAGCTCCGGCGAATAGGATGAATATGGTCTGAGCTACGTAAGAAATAAATGCAGAAATATATGTATACAATATGCTGTGTGATCTTCGTATTCTCAGGTGCGAAATGAATTGGAGCCTCTCACCCTTTTATAGGGTTGTCATTTGGGAGGTAACATCCTGCTTAATGACGTCCTTAAAGGCGTCATTAAGCCATTCAAACAGTCAGGTATAGCCAGCACAAACCTGGACCCCACGCGGACCAGCCAATTCGGACCAATTGCCCAAGTCCCAGGATCGGGCTCGGATCTGCTCGGCTCCGCCATCGATTTTGCCGAAGGCGGACTGGCGAACCCAAGTCCAAGAGCCCGCGTGAGATTTGTTTACACAAAACCCACAACACTCTCTGACCCACTTGATGTACATTAAAGAAATGTAATCATTTTTAAACTTCCTTCCACATTGACTAACATTCGATGTGGGATAACCGATAAAGCATTAAAGCAAATCGTTCAACTTCCAAGTATCATTTCTCACTCACCAATAAATGGATTTGAGAAATTCAAAATGCTATGATTATCTACACGACACGTAGATTAATCCTATACAATTCGTTACAACGAATTTTTACTGCACCATTTAATTAGAATAAATCCAATTTTATAACACGTTGTTTACGGTTGGGTACTAAAATTGATTTACATATGTTTTTCGTATAAAAGTAAAAACTATTGCAATTGAATCCTTACCTTAATTCGAGAAGAAAGTATTGATCTGGAGATTTTTTGTTGGGAGACCCTAAGAACCTGTCGAGAAGAAAGTAGAAATTGCAGAATTTTTTACATTTGAAAGAGAGAGAGAGATGTGAGAGAGAGGAATAAAACTCTAGAATTTTTTATAAATGAAAAATTAGAAAAGAAAAGATTATTTGTGCCTGAACCAAAAAAAAAGGAACAAACTCAATGGAAACACCACGGCTCAACAACTCAACAATAGAGCATCAAGAAAATGACATTTGTCATACGAAGCTCTTACATGCTGATACCTTACCCTCTCTCTATATATATATATTAAAAATAGAATGGACAAATTTTATTTTGCATGATCAACTGATGGAATGAGAGAGAGTACTAGTTACTATAAATTGCTAAGAAAGTTCTTCGAGCTCTCTTGGGAGATTGGGCCTGAAGTGGGCTGGCCCCGGTTCCGCCCATTTGGTACTATTTTGTGACATGCGTGCCTAATAAGTCCTTGAATACCTCAAAAGATTAGCTTTTGGGCAATGTAATTGTAAATTAGGCCCATTATGCTCAACCGATTTAACATTTCTAAGTGAGTCCATATGAAAAGGCACCACATTTACCGAATCACTGAAGCCCTGAGCTGAGGATATTCAGATCTGAACAAATCCTGGATCCGATCATTCTCAACCAATCCTATTATCAGTTATGAAGCCCATAACACATAGCACATGCTGTTATACTAGCCCACAACGCATACTCCAATCGTATCCGCACCTGATCTCAATACACACATGTATACTTTTATTTTATTTTATATTTTGGCATATACATTCAAGATGAATTACTCATAATACCCTTTTCTTCAAATAAACCTTACTAGTATTGTGCCCGTACGTTGCACGATAATTTTTTTTTATCTAAAATAAAAATAATTGTTTTAAATATATTAAAATATTAAAATAAGTAATTGTATATATGTATACTTAAGTTATATATATCTTTGTGTGTGTATTTCGGTACGAACCATCACTGGTTCTCACACTAGAGATAGTTTTACCATAACCGCTCTCTATATATAAATCATTTAAATGCTATTTAAAGATCGAATAGTATTCATAATGATATAACCTGATTCGTAAAATGATTGTTATTAGACGGAATGTAGTTTACAAATTATGAAAATTTTCATTATACACAACATTTGTTGTTTTGTTACTATATTTATTCTCATCATTGTCGATCAATATTTTTAAACCCTTACGATTGGTCACCCTTGATATATCAACGTATAAATGACCATGACTGAAAACTGGCTTTTTCAGGAAAAAGTCCAACGTGATAGAGAGACTGCCCTTAAATTTTGTTGATCATCATAGCATATGACACAATCAGAGGAAATTCTCATCATTGGAACTTGAAAGGCAACCTCGAATTGGATAATGTAACAGTCATTTTAGGGATTAACAACAATTCACCTGCATTGTTTCATTGATAAATTTTAACTTATACAATATGATCGTCAAGTTAACAACCAACATTACACAACACAAGGGAATGATCGATATTTCTCAATAACAATACTGGAATTCTAATTTTTAGTTTTAGCTCATAGTTCGGCAATCCATAATTGTTAATGGTATTTAGAAACTCTGGTGAGTGGACGTTCTACAATATGTCAATGTTTGAATCGGATTTGCATGCATTATCAGAGTTAAGATATACTTTACATTCTCCATCATTTTATGACATCATATATTTATTAATCAAATCGACGACATCAAGTGTTGGGAAAAGAATATCACGACCCTCCAAATAAGCGAAGCATTCGGTAGTTTTTCCAAATTGTGGATATGTGCTGGCCACAATTGACAAAACATGTTCACCATCATCTTTCAATAATATATAACGTGGGTTTTAATTTGAACGAAACCATTCATTTGGTCCTCCAACTATTACATCTCCTATACTATTTATCGAGCTGACAAATTTTTTTAACTCGACACAATTGGGATCTAAATTGTGATTTTGCAGCACCACATTCTTGGTCTACTTCAAAACTATGTAATGAGTTTATAAATACAAAGATTTGATCACTGTGTGAACTATGTCTATTATGCCTTTCGGAATAATGGACAAAATTTGATGAAAATCTCCACCAAGAATTATTATTTTATTTTCCAAATGGAAGCTGCGTATTAGAATTGTTTTGCGATCTCATCACGTATTTCAATATTTTGTCCAGAGTTTCAAAATAATGGCTTTAGGGTTTCTCCCCAAATAATGAGATGCGCATACACCATTAATTTTGCTAGTGGAGTACCAGTAATGATCGAAATCTTGGTGGATATTAAAAATAACCCCTAAATCTGGAATGCCCAGTTCTTCCTTTCGAAAGAAGAAGAGAAGTTATGTCGTTAGATATTACATTAAGAACAACTCCAATATTAGATTTGATAGTTGTAGAAAGCGTCATATGTATCTATAGATAAGTAATACACCACCCTTGGTCAAATGTACTGCTTCCATGACTTTATCACTTTTGGTGGAATATAGTAAATTCGTACTAATGAAAACAAATCTAATTTCCTAGGTGTGCATTCTTTTATTTTTGAGTACTGAAAATATTTTTTTAGGAAACTCAATATAAGACAAATTCCGTGCTTCCAGATTTTTTTTATTTGCCCCTAACCAACTTAAAACATGTTATGGTATTTTTTTTTTTTTACTTGTGTTTTATTGCGTTCAACTGATCATTATCATTATACAATACATTATGCTCTTCTGGAAGATGAAAATTCAAACACATGATAGGTGGAGTTTTATACTCAAACTAATATTTTCCACGCCACTTCGCATGGAAAAATGTAATGACAATCATAATACATGTTGATCTCATCAATCTTTTTATCCTCTGGATCCCCACATTTGTTCTGATAGAATGTTATAGTGAACCTATAGTTACATTTATTGACATATTTGAACAAATACCTGATAGATCTAGATTGCTTACACTATTTAACATTTAAATGAGCTACACAATTCAGTAATATATAAAAATTATGTGAAACGACCCTCTCGAGAACTGCTAGTAAATATCGCGGGCAAGACAAACATGAGTACCAACACTTTAGCCATCTGTTTCACCTCATAACACTACATCAACAATCCCACTGTACATCTCACTTCATAATTTTTTTATGAGTTCTGACGTATCCACAATTTTGAAGATTCAATAATTGTATATACATCAATTATGAATTATTGTGTGAGTCGTCGACTATATAAAACAGTGAGTACCTCCGTGTCTCTTTCATGCAATCAGTGAGAAAAAACTCCATATGGCTCACATATTTCTTACCCTTGTCTTTAAGTTTTCGAGGTTCAAAAAAAGAATAGTCTATTTCTTGTGGTTGTCTTCACCACATGGAAATAGTAATGGATAGTGTAGAGCAACGTACAAAGGATGCAACTCGTTGATATGTTTCAAATTACCAGATCTATTTTCTACTCTCTTGCTACCACTTTGTGGACCATATCACCAACAACCAATAGACAATTAGTTGATCTTTTTATGAATCTATTATAATTGATTCCACAGTGTTCATTCCACTCGATGCTGGTTCGCACTTGTATTGTTTTGCATGATTAATGAAATAGTAACAAAATACATTATTTTAAAAAATCAATTCATATCAAAAGTATTGGGTCGCAATAATATTTGATAAATAACATGTTATTTGATCTTGTTTTACGAATCTATTATAGTTGATGCCACAGTGTTCATTCCACGTCGATGCTGGTTTCGCACTTGTATTGTATTGCATGATTATTGAGATAGTAACAAAACACATTATTTTATGAAACCAGTTCAAATCAAAAGTATTGAATCATAATAATATTTGATAGATAATATGTTGATAGACAATAAAAAAAATATTACATTGTATTGCATTGTGCAATTTTGCATATTTTAATAAAAAAGTGGTAAAATTATTTTTGAGAAAAAGTGACAAATTTGATATTGTTTGACTCACAATAAAAAATAATATATATATATATATATATATATATATATATATATATATATATATATATATATATATATATATATTCAAATGATCTTATTAATTTTTTTAATATTAATTAGGGTATCCATCCTAATTATGTTAAGAAAACTCCTAATTATAAATTAAATAAAATATTAAAATAATTTAAGATAAATCAGAAAAATAATAAAAAAATATATTAAACATCCTTGGCAAATGCTTTCTCAGTTGTTCGTCTTTCATAAATCCAAGAATTTCACCTCTGAGTATGAAATACGAATGCCCCCGACTATCCTTGTTAATCATTACTTCGATCCCGAAGGCCAACGTAATAGGAATGAAATCCTATAATGTTATCCCATGCTAATGTATCCAGAGCGTAGGCTTGCTTTGAGCACTCTAATTTCTTCAAAGTAACAGCGTCGGAGGCACGACCCAACCAGTTATGACCAGGAGCGTAATATATTAAAGGAGAGGTCTCGAGAGAGAAAAAAAGATGAGTATGAAAGAGAAAAAGTGCCACGTAAATGCCATGTAGGATTATTTTCTTTTTTTAGTTATATATATATATTATATGTATGTATATATGTATATATATAATATTAATTCTTATTATTTTAATATTTATTAGAGTATCTATTCTAATTATGTTAAAAAGATTCCTACATAATTAAAAGAGGAAACTAATTCAAGGTGGCTTTTTAATTAAAAAAAGAAACCAAATCATAATAATATTAATAAGGTATCTATCATAATTATGTTAAGTAAATTCCTACCTAACTAAAAAAAGAAAATAATTCTACATGGCATTTACGTGGCATTTTTTCTCTCTCCAGACTAAAAAAAGAAAATAATCCTACATGGCATTTACGTGGTATTTTTTCTCTCTCCAGACCTCTCCTTTAATATATATATAGATTTCTATCTTTTACACAATTTCTAACCAAACTCATTTTCAAGAAGAAAAAAAACGGGCGGGATGAAAGAAAACAAGAGACAAATCTTGTTTGTTTGTTTTTTTTTTTAAATTCTATGTTTGTATTTATTTTGATGCTTCATGTAATAAATTTTGCATTATATTATTTTAAGTTTAATTTATATGTGATTATTAAGAAAAATAAAGGTTGTTAGGACAATTTTTTGTTTATTGAATTAGGGGTTCAGATATATTTCGACAAATAATGGCCAAATTTTTCTCAAGATTTCGGCCTGCTCAATTGAATAAATATAAACATTTCGGCCATATTTGGTCGAAATTTATTCAATATTTCGGCTAAACGATGAAAGCATTTTTTGTCTACTACTTTCTATATTGATTATATAGAAACCGATGTAGAAAACTATTTAAAAAAAAGCAATTTCGACATTGATTAAGAAGCTGGTGTAGAAAATCAGTTTAAAAAAAAAAACTATTTTCGACATCTATTTTTACAAAAACCCTTTCTTTCCATCGATTTCTATACCGATGTAAAAAAAATATATCAGTTTTTAACCAAAAAGAAAAAACCAATAAACTTCTTCCTACATCAGTTTTATAGAACCATATAAAAAGTAGTTAAAAAAAGTAACTTAGCCCCTATATGGATAGTTTCGGCTACTTGTGGCCGAAAACCAGGGTCGATCAGGTCGTGAACAGTTTTTTTAAAATACGAACCAAATTTAACAACGAAATAAAAAATTAATCGGACAAAAAAAATAAAAAAATACTTGCATTGGTTGTTCCTATATTTTTTCATTATCAATTGTTGAATATAACTTGTTGTTATTGAAAAATTAGTTTAGAAAATGGAGAGGAATGAAGTTGAAGAACATTTTATTTTTTTAAGTGGATAATTGTAGAAAATATTGGATGTATTAAATTATATGTTAATGGTGAGTATAGTAATTTTTTTCTTTTTATTAGCGTACTTAGCAATGGAGATGAATAAGGGTACGTTGGAATTATATAAGGTCACATATGACATTTCATTAAGTTATATTTTTGTAAATAAAACTTACATAGGTATAGCTAGCAAAAGACCGGGTGTGGAGTTTAAATTTCATGATTTATGATGAACTGCTAAAGGTCATAACATTATTTATTACATTTTAATTAAAATACTACTCCTCCAACTCCTTTTAATTGTTGTTTAAAAAAATTTACCAATTTTTCTTTTACATATCCATACTCATTTCAAAAACTCAAAATAATTGTGAGTAGAAAGAAAACAGAGTTTAACTAGTTTAAAAACCCGCGATTACGCGGACATAAATAAGAAAGGTATAAAAACGTAAAACTAACAAAATTAACTATTTTAGAAAGTGATTATTAATGTCAAAAAGATAAAAATGGTGTTCACTTTAAATTATGAAATACTTTTTTGTGAACTACATTTATTCTACTAAAACCATCATGCACTAAACTATAAAATATAACACATATGAACTAAGTTGTATAATAAATAAAATGTTCTATTAGTTAATTTTGACATCAAAATACCTCAAGCCTAAACAAATTAGGACTAACATAAATACATCAAACTTAGTTGGATGCCTATTGTTTCACCCAGAAAACTTGCCTACAGGAGAAACTGCACCTTCACATGAGAATTTCCCGACCTGCTATGCGCAAAAACACGTTAGAAAGGACCACCGGGGGTTTTCCGGTGGAAACCTCTCCGATGCTTAAGTCGGTAAGCGTTTTTGATCAGAATAAAATAAAACAGGAGAAGGATGCATGAGATTGCTTACCTTCCCACCCTGAGGTTCTCGCTGTGGGGCCCTTCCGAGAACCCGGAAATAGAATTATGCGAATCTCAGGCCGTTATTCACAATAGTCCAGGTTGTCTACCTTCCTTTCAGGAAAGGTCAGACCAGGAAAGTGCTGATCTTTCCCTCCACTCTAGGAGGGGTCAGAGCAGGACGATATTCAGGGTGCACCAGATCGGGTTAAGACCCGGACCTCGCAGCCTTTAGTAGCACTTGCTCAGGCTAGGGCAGTATTAGGCTAGGTCTCTCCAACCAGGTCTGGTGTACGTATCAGCATTATTTGAGTGCACATCAACCAGACCCGCCACAAAAGGTTTGGAGCAGACTCGTGTATTTCCAGAGCTTGCTTTGGAGCCGTTAGGGTTCCACCTGATTTTTCGGGCCCCTTATCTGCTCAGATCCCAAAAAATCCGCCTTTTTGATCCAGTTGATTCATTGGACTTATCTGTGACGCTCCCTATTCCAGAAACGGTTAACACTTCAATACGTCTCCTTGAGTACTGTACCATTGACAGGTCAGAGGCAGTTACCATTCCCAGCATGTCTCTTCGGTTACTATTCCTCTAACAAAAATTAAATGCGGGAATCCCATCAAGATCCCGCTTTTCCCTCGATTTCCATTTTTTGAAAATCCTCTTACCCTTTATATCCCGCGGTTTACTTTTCCTTCTTCACTTTTCACATTTTCATTTATTCAGACGTTTCCGCCTCCTATATTCTCTTTCAGAGCAGCAGCACCATTTTCTCTCTTCGTCCAACGTTTTCTGGTCCTCTTCACCACCAGGTACTTTTTCGACTCTTCTTCTCTTCCAATAATGTCAACACCATCGTCTTCTTCTGCCGATTCCCTTTCTGCAAACTCTTCACCGGCGGCAGCCACTCCTTCATCGCCGTTGTCCTTTGAATATCCCCCTTATATCCTCGGCCGGCCATACATCTGCTCCATCCTTAATGATAGAACAATAGATAATTTGAGGTATAAATACCAAGTGCCGGAGGAATTTCCATTTGTCAATCCTCCGGGCGGTGTGATTGTGTATCAGCCGTCGGCCGACCATCTTACCTTCTTCGTCCACCAATTTCGGGCGGGGCTGCGCCTTCTGGTGAACCCCTTGATATTAGAGGTAGCCCGATTATATAAAATCCTGGTGCACTAATTTTTCCCTAAATATTTTAGGATCATTATTAGTTACAACCTGGTCATGCGGTACGCTGGTCTTTGATCTAACAGCCCAAACCTTCTACCAGCTCTTCCAGGTCAAGAGCTCTTCTCCTGGCTATTTTTATTTATGCACCAGAGCTGGCGTCCGCTTCCTCACCGGCATCCCTTCCTCCAACAAGGCCTGGAGGAAGAAATTCTTCTTCGTGCATTGCTCAGGGGACTGGGGATTTCCTCTCCGATCTATTGAGCAGTTGCCTGCTCAGCCTCACCTATCCGTAGGGGACATATCTCCTCGGATACAAAAGATAATTTCAACTCTAAATGAGAATGTTTTCCATCTCTCCCAGCTTCTTCTCCCTTCTGTTATAGATTTCTTCAACGATCGGGAGGAGACAAGCCCCTTAACCCCTGAGATTGGTAAAGAACTATTTACTGCCTTAACCTTTTTGGTTTTTTGCATGAATTGTATTTTATGGTGGTTTTGACTAACTTGTTTCTTTCCTTTCTCTTTTCTTTCTAGCAAACATGATGCACAGGGTAATGGCTGCTCGTCAAAAGAGGGCAGAAGCAGGATCAAAGCAGCGAGCCCCGGCGGCAGAGCTTCCTCGAGTTGAGGCGAGTGGATCAGGCACCTCTCGGGACCTTCCCATCCCCGACGTAGAGGTGATTGTCCCCTAGGACTCAGGGGAGAGGATCAAACGGCAAGCAAAGAGGATGCGTGCTGGCATGGAGGGGGCGTCTGCCTCTGGGGTTAAGGTCGCCACTCCAAATGACACCTGGTTCACCAACGCCTCTGTCCTGGACTGCCCCGATTACCTAGCGGTTCAATTCATCCAAGGACAGTGTCCGAGCTTGGTTAGGGCCACCTTAGAGAAGTGGTCTAACCCTGACCTCATCAAGTCCCTATGCCAGGATGAGGGTAGGGTAAATTCTTTTCCCTTGATTTCTCTTCTCACTTTTCCTTTTATTTTTCTAAGTCTCTTCTCCTTCTAGGCGGCGGCCAAGAGGTCTATCTTGGTGGCCAGGGCTAGGGGGTCTTTGATGAACGCAGACCTGCGCGAAGGAGCACAAAAATCTACAGGAAAAGGAAAGGAAGTTGTACAACCTGTGCAAAGAGAGAGGAGCTAAGCTGAAGAAAATTGAGCAGGAGTTGGCGGAAGTGAAGAGGGTAGAGAGGAAGGTTTTAGAGGTGGCTAGGGCTGAGGCAAGAGACGAAGCTTTGGCCGATGCGCGGAGTTTAGCAGACGAGGCTGTGGCCAAGGCACGCCGTGAAGGGAGGATGGAGTTTCTTAACTCCGATGAGGGGCTAAAGCTAATCCAATTTACCAGGTATATCACCCGCCAGGCTTTCCTGGGATCTGAGGAGCTCTACCATCTACTTGCCCCAAAGGCCGAGGTATACTACCACCTTGGCTTGGATGCTCAGGCCAAATGGGCCCAGGATCAATTTATCGCGTAATGACGCACGATCAATTTTAACAACGTTGTCGGGGAGTGACGCGTATTAATTTGTGATTTCATATTTTTTTAATTTATTTTGACTTTCGTTTAGAGATAATGTAGCTATGGCAGGAGACAGAGAATGCACATTGAAGGAGCTAGCAAATCTGGATCTCCCACAACAACAACTTTGCAGCACATTTCAAACCGTGGTGGATGCGACATTCGAATTGATATCAGGTTTAGTCCCTCATCTACCGTTGTTTCATGGATTAGGTGGCCAACATCCTCCCAAGCACTTGAAAGAATTCCATGTCATCTGTACGAGCATGAAGCCCGCCAGAGTAACTGATGAACAAATCAAATTACGGGCATTTCCATTTTCATTGAAGGACTTAGCCAAAAATTGGCTCTAATACTTGCCATCAGGATCCATCACTACGTGGGGAGCATTAGAAAGAGTATTTTTACAGAGGTGTTTTCCCGCCTCGAGAGTGGTGAACCATTGAAAGGACATTTGTGCAGCGAGGCAATCACAAGGGGAGATATTGCATGAGTATTGGAAGCGATTCAAGAGGCTCATCGCTAGTTGTCCTCATCATCAAATGAGCGAGCAGTTTTTGATCAAACACTTTTATGAGGTTCTATGTCTCACGGATAGAAACATGATAGATTTAGCGAGCGGAGGAACACTTATAGACAAGACACCTACGGCAGCAAAGGAGTTGATATCGAATATAACAGCAAATTCTCAAGAATTCGGCAGTCGTGATGCTTCGTTGAAGTCAGTAAATGAGGTGGGCACTGGTTCGTTGCAAGCTTAAATAAACGATTTGATAGTCGTGATCATTAAAAGGGCTATGGGGTGACTTCATAAGGTTGGACCATGTGTACTGTGTCAAACATTGGATCATGTCACCGATGACTGCCCAAAACTACACACCGAGATTGAAACACACGCTAATGTGGTGGGGAATGGAAACTAGAAAGGGAGGAAATACGACCCTTATTCTAACACTTATAACCCAGGCCGGAGATACCATCTAAATTTTAGCTATCGAAATCAGCTCGGGAATTCCTTCGGCGACCAAGACCAGAGATCACCACAAAACTTTCAAGGGGGCAAACATTTTTTAGACAATATAATAACCAGCCACAAGCGGAAGACTCATCCCCATCACTCGAGGAGATGGTGAAAGCCATGGCATTTAGATTCATCAGAAGATGGACAAGTACCAGTAATACAATCGATCCGGTACAAAAATCTAGAAATTCAAGTGAGCTAAATGGCGGATCACATAAGCCGACTGGATGCACGAGGAGGTGGCCGACGAGTGCCTTCTAAAACTGAGGTAATTATAGAGAATGTGAGTGCCATTATATTTCGAATTTGGAAGAAATTGGAAGATAAGAAGAATCTAACACCTGAAGTGGAGGATGGAAACGAGAAAGAGAAAGGTGAAACGTAGCAGACACACGCTGATATCAGGTCATCCGATAACAGTCTGCCTGAACCTACACACGATATCTATAATTCCATCATTTCTCCTATCAGAGCCGAGCCTCTGCTATTTCCATCATGGATTAAGATCCAAGTGATGGAGGACACGGAGAAGCATGTGCGAGATATTTTCAAGAAGGGGGAGACTAATGTCCCTTCACATGAGATGATGAGTGAAACTGTTTTCACTAATTTCTATGAGAAGTTGCCACCAGGTCGTAAACATCCAGTTTAACACCCAATTTTGAAACGAGCTGAGTTTATGGAGATTGGATTCTAGGGAATTCCATTCATTTTAAGACCACCACCGAAACCTCCTTGGACTACTAACTGAAAGGGAAATACTATGTCGAGCCAATGACGTTAAACAAAGGCGCTTGTTGAGAGGCAACCCAATGTTTACATTATTTTTATTTTTGATTTTATCTTCATTTCTTTTTCTTTCTTTCTATCTCACAGTTGAAGAAGGAGAAAGTCTTGGTTGAAGAATTTGGATGTCTGGGCTTGCTTGGTGAAGAAAATTCATCGTGAGTGTTCAACACCGGGACCTTCTCGCCATTTACTCGAGTGATTTATATTCCTACTCCCTCATATTTATTATTGTTTTATGCTTGCTTGAGGACAAGCAAGGTTTTAGTTTGGGGGAGTTGGGGGAGTCAATGGTCTATGATATATGTGGTGATGAAATTTTATTTTTATTTTTTTACATTTTTGCTCATGAATGTGTGATAAGTATTCTGATGATGAATGTTGTTGGTTTAAAAAAAATAAAAGAAGAAAAAAAAAACAATAATAATAGAATGGTTAATGGTCTGGTTGCTATGATGATTCGATAGTTGATCTGTAATATTAATAGTACTTACTTGCATTGCTTAGGCGAATTATGTTTCAGTTAAAGTGTTTAGGCATCATTTTATTTAGGAATCAAGAGCATGATTGTCAGTAATTTTGTGATTCATTTTATTTAGGAATAAAGAACGGTAGTGCGAAGCTGCAATCCTCAATAAAAAAATAGAATAAATAAATGGGTGGACGAGATATTTGATCGCAACCAACAATGGATAGTAGCCAAACCATCGAGTAACGAGGGGGCACCATAGTGCATTGATGGGCGTATGTGATAAGGGGTTTCCAGTCTACTGGGGTCGCTTTCGTCGATACTTGAAACGCTTGCGATTCCTAGAAATATTAGGGTGTCTAGAGTTCGGATGAGTTCCTTTGAGCAATTCGAGTGACTTACTAGTGCGAAAGTGCGAGGACCTGAGCAAATGACCATTTTCTTAAGGTTGAGTGTGTTTTGTGCTTTAATTCTAAATTGCTTGAGGACAAGCAATGGTTTAAGTTTAGGGGAGTTTGATATGCGAGAAATTATGTGGTAATTAATGGTTTAAAATAATACTTTTGTGCGCTGCATATTGTTATATATATATATATTTATTTTTCGTATATATATTCTTGTGGACGGACGAGCACCAATTACATATTTTTCATCAATTTTGCAGTATTTAGTTGCTGGATTGGTGTGACAACGATCTTCGGATGATTCACGGATTGATTCGGCGAATAAGTACCACATTTACCATCTTAGCGGCAAGGTTAGCGGTAGCATCTACCGCTACGCAACCGCTAACACCTAGAGATTCCACCAATCGCTAAGGAAACCGCTGAGGAGACCACTAGGGGGCGACAGAGAGCTCCCTGAATGAGCTAACGGTGAGCTTAGCGGTAGCCTTACCTTTAGCTCGACCGTTAGGAGAGAATAGAGAGGTGTTAACGGCAGGCTTAACAGTCACCTTACCGTTACGGACGGATAGAGAATATCGGCGACAGATTAACGGTAGCGTTAGCGGTAGCCCTAAACGCTAAGCTACCGCTAACGGGCCCAGAATCGTGATTTTTAAGGAAACTTCTACTCCAAGTTTTAAAAACTTATAAATACTTTCCATACTTCAGCAAAAAGGGGATTATAATTCCTAGGGTTCTAAGGCATCAAGAAGAGTCCCAATTTCTTCTTCCATCCAAGAGATTCAAGAAACTCAAGAAATTTAAGATCTAATCTTTCTTTCTCCTTCTTATTCAAGAACAATGTTTGATTTTCTATTTTTCTTTTATGATTTCATGAACACCATGTGTGATTAGTTTATTAATTCTGGTCCTTGTGATGTTGAAACCCATTGATTGATTATGTCTTGATTAATTCCCGTAATCTTCATATGAGATTGTTTGTGTTATTCTACTTTCATGACATGTTTGCTTAATTTCTGATTTGGATTGATCACCTAGATTAGGGGTTGGTTGTCAATTGCTAGAAATAGGGTTGCTTCCCGTGTAATTGTCGTGGTTTCTGTTTCATTGTAGCAACTAATGGTCGTGTATCATTAGGGATAACACAACATAAGTTAAATAAACTGAGCTTATGAGTTTATTGCTTAGATTAGCCTATTTGACTCGTTTCTTCTGTTGTTATTGGATTAAATCTAGAGAGTTTATTCTGGGTTGTTCATTAATTAGGTTTAATTGAAGAGCTTATTTTCATTAAATATTCGGTAAGGGCAAATTCGAGTAGCTGAGCTTATTGCTATTTAGGGCTAGTAGTTTCATATGAAAGGCGAATTATGATATTACAAATGGTTTGATGAATCGATCGAGGGTGAAAAATGAATTGGACTAGAGTTTTCTCATTATTATAAACCTCTTATTAATTCTCTACATGTTTCGTTTTTTAATTTGTTTACTTTGATTTTACTTCTTTTTAGTTCTCACTAGTTAGTCTATCATTCTTACCCCTTTTCTATTATTTCAATTATATAGGAATAATCACAAATTATTCCACACTCCTCTTGAGATCGACCATTACTTGCCGCTTTTGCTAGTTAGTAGAGGAAAGTCGAGGAAAAATAAAAATATTAAATTTATCGCGTAATGACGCGCAGTCAAATTTTAGCGCCGTTGCAGAGGAGTGACGCGTATTAATTTGTAAATTCATATTTATTTTATTTTAACTTTCATTTAGAGATAATGTAGCTATAGCAAGAGACAGAGAACACACATTGAAGGAGCTAGAAAATCCGGATCTCCCACAACAACAACTTTGCATCATATTTCCAACAGTAGAGGATGCTACATTCGAATTGATATAAGGTTTAATCCCTCATCTACCGTTGTTTCATGGATTAGGTAGAGAAGATCTGCACAAGCACTTGAAAGAATTCCATGTCATCTGTACGAGCATGAAGCCCACCGGAGTAATTGATGAACAAATCAAATTACGGGCGTTTCCATTTTTGTTGAAGGACTTAGCCAAAGATTGGCTCTATTACTTGACATAAGGATCCATCACTACGTGGGAAGCGTTAGAAAGAGTATTTTTATAGAGGTATTTTCCCGCCTTGAGAGTGGTGAACCTTTGAAAGGACATTTGTGCAGCGAGGCAATCACAGGGGGAGATATTGCATGAGTATTGGAAGCGATTCAAGAGGCTCGTCGCTAGTTGTCCTCATCATCAAATGGGCGATTAGTTTTTGATCCAATACTTTTATGAGGGTCTATGTCTCACGGATAGAAACATGATCGATGCAGCGAGCGGAGGAACACTTATGGACAAGACACCTACGACAGTAAAGGAGTTGATATCGAATATGGCAGCAAATTCCCAATAATTCGGCAGTCGTGATGCTTTGTTGAAGTCAGTAAATGAGGTGGGCACTGGTTCGTTGCAAGCTCAAATAAATGACTTGACAACCGTGATCACTAAAATGGCTACAGGGGGACTTCCTAAGGCTCGACCATGTGTACTATGTCAAACATTGGATCATGTCATCGATGACTGCCCAACACTACACGGCGAGATTGGAACCCACGCTAATGTGGTGGGGACTGGAAACTGGAAAGGGAGGAAATACGACCCATATTCTAATACTTATAACCCAGGATGGAGAGACCATCTAAATTTTAGCTATCTAAATCAGCCCGGGAATTCCTCTGGCGACCAAGACCAGAGATCACCACAAAATTTTTATGGGAGGCAAAAATTTTCGAGACAATATAATAACCAACCACAAGCGGAAGACTCGTCCCCATCACTCGAGGATATGGTGAAAGCAATGTAATCGAACACCTTGAAGCTTCAGCATAAGATGGACGAGTATCAGTAAGATAATCAGTCCAACATAAAGAATCTAGAAATTCAAGTGATCCACATGGCGGATCACATAAGCCGACTGGATGCGCGAGGAGGTGACTGAGAGACTTCTAAAACTGAGGTAGTTATGGAGAATGTGAGTGCCATTATGTTGCGAATTGGGAAGAAATTGGAAGCTTAGAAGAATCCAACACCTGAAGTGGAGGATGGAAACGAGAAAGAGAAAGGTGAAACGGAGCAGACACACTCTGATATCGGGTCATCCGATAATAGCTGCCTGAGCCTACAGACGATGTCTATAATCCCATCATTTCTCCTATCAGAGCTAAGTCTCTGCTATTTCCATCACGGATTAAGCACCAAGTCAATGGTCTATGATATATGTTGTGCTGGAATTTTTGCTCATGAATGTGTGATAAGTCTTCCGATGATGAATGTTGTTAGTTCAAAAAAATAAAAGAAGAAAAAAAAAATAGAATGGTTAATGGTCCGATTGCTATGATGATCCGAGAGTTGATTTATAATATTAATAGTACTTACTTGCATTTCTTAGGCGAATTATGTTTTGGTTAAAGTGTTTAGGCATCATTTTATTTAGGAATCAAGAGCATGATTGTTAGTACTTTTGTGATTCATTTGTGGGGCATCAACTCTAGCTTGTTTGCATTATTGAGGTGTCCTTGTGGTTGATGTACTCAATATGAGTTTGTGTGGGGCCTTGATATTGGTGGTTATGTGGGATTATCTTGTTAGTTGAAATAGAAGTTTTTCATGTCTGGTTGGAGAAATACCGGCGGGTTGTAGTCGAAAATGTATATAAAAAAAGAGAAAAGATTGAGGTGCTGAGACAACTGCCTATCTGTGGTCTACACGTGCGTTTCACTCACACTACGACTGCTTTCTAATGAAGACACGACCAGAAGACCAGACATTTCACGCACGTATACTTATACTCAAATGGCGCATCCTAATCTCAATTCCAATAAATTGGAGGTGAAGCTAGACAAATCAAATTCCTAACTAATACGATCCTCCGGCTCAGCGCCTGGTCCTAATTATCATGTCAAGAGCGGTAGTGCGAAGCTGCAGGCCTCAAAAAAAAAATAGAATAAATAAATGGGTGGACGAGATATTTGATCGCAACCAACAATGGATAGTAGACAAACCATCGAGTAACGAGGGGGCACCATAGTGCATTGATGTGGCGTATATGAAAAGGGGTTGCCAGTCTACTGGGTCACTTTAGTCGATACTTGAAACGCTTGCGATTCCTGGAAATATGAGGGTGTCTAGAGTTCGGATGAGTTCCTTTGAGAAATTCGAGTGACTTACTAGCTCGAAAGTGCGAGGACCTGAGCAAAATGACCATTTTCTTGAGGTTGTGTGTGTTTTGTGCTTTAATTCTAAATTGCTTGAGGACAAGCAATGGTTTAAGTTTAGGGGAGTTTGAAATGCGAGAAATTATGTGGTAATTAATGGTTTAAAACTATACTTTTGTGCGCTGCATATTGTTATATATATTTATTTCTCGTATATATATTCTTGTGGATGGACGAGCACCAATTGCATATTTTCATCTATTTTGCAGTATTTAGTTGCTGGATTGGTGTGACAACGATCGTCTTATGGTTCGCGGATTGATTCGGCGAAGAAGTACCACATTTACCATCTTAGCGGTAGCATCTACCGCTACGCAACCGCTAACACCTAGCGATTCCACCAACCGCTAAGAAAATCGCTAAGGAGACCGCTAAGGGGCGACAGAGAGTTCCCTGAATGAGTTAACGGTGAGCTTAACGGTAGCCTTACAGTTAGCTCGATCGTTAGGAGACAACAGAGAGGTGTTAACTACAGCCTTAAAGGTCACCTTACCGTTAGTACTACTATTACGGACGGACAGAGAATATCGGCGATAGGTTAATGATAGCGTTTGCAGTAGCCCTGACCACTAAGCTACCGCTAACGGGCCCAGAATCATGATTTTTAAGGAAACTTCTACTCCAAGTTTTGGAAACTTATAAATACCTTCCATACTTCAGCAAAAACGGGATTATTGACAGTCCTAGGGTTCTAAGGCATCAAGAAGAGTCCTAATTTCTTCTTCCATCCAAGAGATTCAATAGATTCAAGAAATTCAAGATCTAATCCTTCTTTCTCATTCTTATTCAAGAACAATGTTTGATTTTCTATTTTTCTTTTACGATTTCATGAACACCATGTGTGAGTAGTTTATTAATTTTTGTCCCTGTGATGTTGAAACCCATCGATTGATTATGTTTTGATTAATTCCCGTAATATCTATTTCATTATTCATATGATATTGTTTGTGTTATTCTACTTTCACGACATAACTTGCTTAATTTCTGATTTAGATTGATTACCTTGATTAGGGTTTGGTTGTTAATTGCTATAAATAGGGCTCCATCCCATGTAATTGTCGTGGTTTCTGTTTCATTGTAGCAACTAATGGTCGTGCATCATTAGGGATAACACAACATAAGTTAAATAAACTGAGCTTATGAGTTTGTTGCTTATATTAGTCTATTTGCATGGTTTCTAATGTTGTTATTAGATTAAATATAGAGAGCTTTTTCTGGGTTGTTCATTAATTATGTTTAATTGAAGAGCTTATTTTGATTAAATATTCGGTGAGGGCAAATTCGCGTAGCAGAGCTTATTGCTATTTAGGGCTAGTAGTTTCATATGAAAGGTGAATTATGATATTACAATTGGTTAGATGAATCGATCAAGGGTGGAAACTGAACTTGGACTGGAGTTTTCTCATTATTATCAATCTCTTATTAATTCTCTACGTGTTTCGTTGTTTGAGTTTGTTTACTTTGATTTTACTTCTTTTTAGTTCTCATTAGTTATTTCATCATCTCTTACCCCTTTACAATTATTTCAATTAAATACAAATAATCACAAATTAATTCACACTCCTCATGGGGTCGACCCTTACTTACCGCTTCTACTATTTAGTGGAGGAAAGTTGAGGAAAAATCAGAATATTAAATTTACCGCATAACGACGCGCGGTCAACCATGAACCTGGGTGCACCTTGCAGGGTGCACCCAATAATATAATTTATCAGGGTGCACCTAGTAATATTATTTATAATCGCATATAACTTTAATATATCATCATATCCAACTGGTACATATCATCACATATAATTGATATATATCATCACAAATAATTGAAATCTCAAATCTAAAATAACTAGTGGTGAAAAATAAATTAGAGTCGCTTCATAAGTGGCAGTTCCAATTTAGAGACACCAAAATACAAAGGTCGTGTCTTTTCTATCTAAAAACATCTCAAGTTTTAATATATAAAAAAAAGTTTACAGGGTAGCGCTTTATAACTAGAAAGAACCACCAATAATAATAGAAGTGTCAGCTCAAGTTAAAAGCACCACAATTATTGCCATTTTCGGAAGCGATTTTCTATAGAACCGGCTCTAATTATATAAGTGCCGATCTTAAATACGAAGCGCCACCAATACTCTTGAGCTGAAAAATTGATAAGCTAACACCAATACAAATAAACTATAGATCTCTAATTTAGAAACCCTCACTCAATAATTTTGCAGCCTCTAAAACCCATCGCCTCCATGGACCATCCACTTTGCCCCATCACTGAAGGAGGAGAGTTGCAACAACAAGAGCTATGTGTCCGTCATCCAAGGTTATAGAACCATGATTGGGTCGAAGCTATCCAAATCAACGACAACTTCCTCAGGACATTGGACTCGAAAAGCCCATCGAATTTACAACCTCTGGCGATTCTAAAGTTCTATAATCTTTGTTTTCTATTTCTAGCAAAAAGTCGCATAAAAAACCTAAAACTTTACCATTGAATCCGGTATCTAATAAGTTTTTTTCCCCACCCTCTTCTATTTTTATAGATTTTGTATTTATTTATTTCATTTTTGAATTGTGTTGTATCAGAATTGGTTTCTATTTGATTGGATTCACTCGACAGAATCAAAACAGAACTATTTTTGAGCTAATCTCATAGCGGTAGAAAAGCCGCTAAACGATCGAACAAAGCTTGGGTTCCTAGAAAGGACTTTGAATACTAGTGGACTAAATAAACGGCATCTTCTTTTATTCGAAATGCCTCGTGATCTTCAACCAATTGTGTGCTTCAATATAATTACCCGGAGTAAGTGTTATAGCCTGTTTCCAATACTCGGCGGCTTGATCAAACCAAGCCTCCTCAATTTCAGAATCTCCCCTCCCTTCCCGAAAGGAAGAGCGTGAAATTATTTTTGATATACAAGTCAATATCTATAGATTTCGAATTAAAAACAATAAATCCATTTATTTTTTGTATGGTTATTCAATATCTTTCCTTTGAATTTAAGTTTTTTCACAATTTATTCACCTTTAGATGGTTGGTCTACTTTGACCAGGAAGATGATGTTCGCATCCCAGACTTGGATAGTGTAAGTCACATCATCTTTTCAATTGAATTTATAAATGTTCTTTTTATTTTTTCATAGCCTAAAGCTTCTTTTCAATATTATTCGATTCATTTTTTTCACACTTACAAGGCTGGAAGTGTGGGCCCGGTCATTTTATGTTTCATGGTGGGGTTATACTGGTATGTTGACCTTCTGACTGAAATTCATAATTGATTTGGTAGTATTTCAGAAATGTCACCGCATTTAATTATTTGATCGTTTTTTACCCAGAGTCTCATTCGGCCTTTTTGCAAGTAAAATAAAAGAAAATGATTAGGTAGTAGCATTAGATTTGAGGAGACTAATAGAGAGCGACCTGATAAGTTCAGGTCGCCTGGTCATATAATGCTTGGCGACCTAAGGATGAGTGCAGTGACAGGTCGCAAGGTTGACGACCTCTCAGGTCTTATGAGAGGTCGCCCAGAGGTCGAACGTACTACTAGCAATGGGTCTCAGATGAGGACAACCTACCCGACGTCCGCTGATGATGTCAGCCCTAATCTAGTACATCCAGCTGTTAGGATGTACTGTAGCAATAGTGACCACACGATTTGAAGAAGTGTAATGTAGCAATCTTAGCCACGTATTTTAGGGTTACGTTTACTATAAATAGTGGCGACGTTCCCTGATGTAATTATCGAAATATGATTGAATGAAATCTAAGAAAAGTTGAATAATAAATATTTCTCAAATATGAGTTCTTTACTTTCTTTCATGGTATCAGAGCAGGTTTTTACCTGACTCTGAACACCTCTTCTCTCGTCTCCTTCTTTCCTTCCCTTATATCTCATAGAGGGTAACATACCTCCATATCATGAGGCTCAAGCGAGCTCTCACTCAGTAGTTCAGAATACTTCTCTTTCTTCTCAAAGCTCAAACTCAGCTATCCAACTGCAAAATCAGCTCATCTCAATCAAACTAAATGACTCAAATTATCTACTTTGGAAAATGCAAGTTTACACATCCGTCGGAGGATACGGGCTTGAAGGCTATCTCACTGGAAAAATCAGAACTCCATCTCAGATCGCCGAAGGATCAGTAAACCCGGAATTCCTACTCTGGGTTCGGCAAGATCAGTTGTTAGCATCTTGGCCTCTCTTCTCTCTTACTGAAAGTCTACTCACCATGATGGTTGGTCTTGCATCCTCAAGAGAAATATGGCAAACTCTGGAGGCCAACTTTTCTAGTCAAACTGAAGCTAGGAAAATGCAGTACAAGATGGAGCTCTCCTCTATCAAGAAAGGAACCATGAGCATCAGAGAATATGTTAACAAAATCAAAACTTGTTGTGACATGCTAGCTTCAGCTGGTCAACTAGTTTCACAAGAAGACCAAGTAATGCATGTTCTCACCGGACTTGGAGGAGACTTTGGTGGTAGTAGCTACAGCTCGGAGTGACTCACTCACCCACAGAAACATTCTACCTATGTTATTAAGCTTTGAGAACAGACTGGAAGCTGGAAATGCATCCAACTTCATCAACACATAAGGATCAAGCCCTACTATCAACATCACCAATCAGTTCTCTGGTCAGAAAAAGGACACCTGGACTGGTGCAGGAGCAAACAGAGGAAGAGGTCGCCACCCTGGAAGAGGTGGCATAGGAAGGAACAACAGCTACAAAGGACGAGGTGGAAGAGGTTTCAGACTAGGAAATAGGTCGCCTTGTCAAATCTGTGGTTACTCTAACCACTCTGCTAACAAGTGCTATTATCATTTTGATACTACCTACACCGCACAGTCCAATGCATAGAACAGCTTTAACACTTCAGCGAGCTCCTACTGCGCCTATCCCATGACTCAATGCATTGATCCCTGTACCTTATCACTGATGTCAGATTCAGGCAATGATGCGAGATGGTATGCAGACTCTGGAGCCTCTAATCATGTCACAAATGACATTGCTAATCTCAATATCGCTTTAGAATTCCAAGGAAACAACAAGGTTCAAGTAGGGAATGGATCAGGTTTGTGTATTTCTCATATTGGTAATTCTCAGTTTAATTCCAGCAACAAATCATTTTTAATCAAAAAATTTCTTCATGTTCCGCACATCACTAAGAACCTCATTAGTGTCTCTCAATTTGCTCAAGATAACTCTGTTTACTTTGAATTTCATCCTACTTCTTGCTATGTAAAGGACCAGGTTACACATCAAATTCTTCTCCGAGGCTCTCTTAGGAATGGCCTTTACAAATTTGACATCCAGCTCGCCAACACCTCTAGCTCGCCATAAACCCCATATACCTCTTTCATGAGACAAGACCCTAGTATCTTCATCACTGAGTCCAGTGATTTGAATAAAGAAGCAGATTTACAGTTGTGGCACCTTAGATTAGGGCATCCTGCCAATAATATATTACAAAAAGTTCTCAAAACCTGTAATCTCTCCATTTCTAATAATAATAAAATTACCTTTTCTACTTGTTGTACTTGTCTTCAGGGTAAAAGTCATAAGGTATCCTTTTCTCCTTCAGGAACTGAATATACAAAACCCTTTGATCTTGTACATACAGATGTATGGGGTCCTGCTCCTGTCAAATCCTCGAATGGATTCTCCAACTATGTTTCCTTTATTGACCATTATACTCGATATACTTGGATCTATCTGCTAAAGCATAAATCTGATGTGCTCGCTGCCTTCACTCATCTGCAAAATCTTATTCTTACTCAGTTTCATTCTAAAATCAAATCGGTACAAAGTGATGGAGGGGGAGAATTTATAGCCCTTACAAACCTGTTTCACTCCTCAGGGATACACCACAGAATATCTTGTCCCACACACCTCAACAAAATGGCCTTGCTGAAAGAAAACATCGACACCTAGTTGAAAAAGGTCTTTCTCTCCTCTCTCACTCTCATCTACCTATCAAATACTGGGATGATGCCTTTACCACTGCTGTCTATCTCATAAATTGATTACCTTCTAAAACCACTCAGTACAAAAGTCCTCATCAGCTCCTACTAAATCAAGTTCCCAGCTACACTCATCTTAAACCCTTTGGGTGTCTCTGTTACCCTCATCTTAGACCGCTCAATAAACACAAGTTTCAGTTCAGGTCGCTTCCTAGTAAATTTCTTGGTTACAGTGAACACTATAAGGGTTTCAAAGTCCTACTGCCAGATAACAAAGTTATAATCACCAGACATGTGATCTTTGATGAGCTCAAATTTCCCTTCTCTAAAAACTCTGAACCTCACTCCTGCTCCAATGTTCAACCATCAATTCTTGGTCCTCCAACTCTTATACCACATGCGACCTCGCCACATGTGCCAACGACCTCCACACAACCACATGCGACCTCGTCACATGTGCCAGTGACCTACACACAATCACATGCGACCTCACCACAGTCTCATATTCAGCCCTCCATAATTGGTCCGCCTCCTCTCATACAGGTACCCCAGAATCCATACCGCGCGACCTCACCACCACCTCAAATGTTCCAATCTCCCAGTTCTCCCCATCAACCAATCCCTCTAGTCAATCTAGTCCCTCTACTATTCCTCTTACTATTGAATTACCAATAATGAGCTCTCCACATACTTCTCCTTTTCCTCGTACTAACCCTCTTGAAGGTAAACACCACATGGTCACAAGAGCTAAGGTAGGAATTTACAAGCCCAGGGTGCTCAGTGCGCAACTTCTTGATTTGAGGGAGCCCTCCTCCTATGTTGAAGCTTTAACACATCCCAAGTGGAAAGCGGCTATGCGTGAAGAGTATGCAGCTATCCTTAAGAACCAGACATGGTCTCTCTCTGAGCTACCTCCGGGCAAGTCGCTGATTGGTTGCAAGTGGGTGTTCAAACTAAAAACTCATGCTGATGGAACTGTTGCTCGCTATAAAACCAGATTGGTCGCCAAGGGATACAGTCAGGTGGCCGGTTTTGATTTTTCTGACACTTTTAGCCCAGTTGTTAAAGCTGCAACTATCCGTGTTGTGCTCTCCATTGCAGTCAATTATAATTGGTCAGTCAAACAATTGGATGTCAATAATGCCTTTCTGCATGGCGAGCTGGACCGAGAAATCTTCATGGCTCAACCAGCTGGTTTTGAACAGGAGAGTACAAATCTTCAGGTGTGCAGATTGTCGAAAGCTATTTACAGACTTAAACAGGCTCCTCGCGCCTGGTTTGGAAAATTGCGAGCTGTTCTTATTGGTTTTGGTTTCTCTGCTTCCCAGGCTGATAGCTCTCTCTTCTACTCCAACACTTCCTCAGGCTTCATTTGGGTCTTAGTATATGTTGACGACATCCTTGTCATAGGCAGCGACAAGGTCGGAATTTCGCGACTTATTAATCACCTTGATTCAAACTTCTCATTAAAGAATCTAGGTGAACTGCATCATTTCCTTGGAAATGAGGTCTTTCACACCACTCAGGTTCTACATTTGAATCAAGGCAAGTACATTTTAACTCTTCTTGAAAAAGCAGGTATGGATGGAGCTAAAGCCACCCCTACACCAATGGTTGTCTCTCCTGTCCTCTCCAAGTCCCAAGGGGAACCCAAAGTTGACCCAACCTTTTACAGGAGTATTGTTGGAGCTCTTCAGTATATCACAATTAATCGACCTGATATTTCTTACAATGTCAACAAAGTGTGCCAATATATGCACTATCCTCTCAGCACACACTGGAGAGCTGTCAAGAGAATCCTGCGATATCTTTCTGGTACCACTTCTTATGGGCTCACCTACAGTAAAACCTCATTCTTTACGCTGACAGGTTTTCCAAACGTCGACTAGGCTGGTGATCTGAATGATAGAAAATCCATCACTGGTATTTGTATTTTTCTAGGTCACAATATTGTCTCTTGGTGTTCTAAGAAGCAGACCTCTGTTTCGAGGTCCACCACCGAGGCTGAATATCACAGTCTTGTCGTCTGGATCCGATCTTTGCTACACGAGCTTCAGAATACTCTTCCTGTTATTCCTACAATCTAGGTCGATAATCAGAGTGCTATTTATGTTGCCTCGAATCCTGTTCTCCATGATCGTACGAAGAACTTTGAATTAGATCTTCACTTTGTTCGTGACCTCATTGCGAAGAAATCATTGTAGGTTCGGTTTGTCCCTTCTATTGATCAAACTGACGATGTCTTCACCAAACTGCTGTCTCATCAATTATTTGATCGGCTCCGAAACAAGTTCTCTATTCTTTCTATCGCCGCAATCGAATTGAGGGGGGATAATAGAGAGCGACCTGATAAGTTCAGGTTACCTGGTCATATAATGCTTGGCGACCTGAAGATGAGTGCAGTGCCAGGTCGCACGGTTGGCGACCTAATGCCTGGCGACCTGAAGATGAGTGCAGTTCCAGGTCTCAAGGTTGGTGACCTCTCAGGTCGTACGAGAGGTCGCCCAGAGGTCAATGGGTCTCAGATGAGGACAACCTACCCCACGTCCGCTGATGATGTCAGCCCTAACCTAGTACATCTAGCTGTTAGGATGTACTGTAGCAATAATGACCACACGATTTGAAGAAGTGTACTGTAGCAATCTTAGCCAGATATTTTAGGGTTACATTTATTATAAATAGTGGCGACATTCCCTGATGTAATTATCGAAATATGATTGAATGAAATCTAAGAAAAGTTGAATAACAAATATTTCTAAAATATGAGTTCTTTTCTTTCTGTCAGAGACATGGGATATTAGCCACCGATAATGATCTCGATCTATCTATTGAGGTACTTGCTTCTGATTTGTTCTACCGACACATTTTTATGCCAAGAGTTCGTGTGTTGAAATTATTTTAACAAAAATTGCAGACTCTGTGCAATGATGTAATGGCTATTGTGAAGACAATGTATGGAGATTCTCCTCCCACCATTGTGATTGTTACACATGTTGGCCTTGCCTATCGTCACAGCTATGCTGGTGGTGCAACTAATAGCTCCTCTGGTTCCTATATCGATCATCTTACGTGATGCCTGGTTCATGCACACGGCATGCCTCGACCGTTAACCCCCATGACAACATCATGCAATGAGAGGTCAAGCTCCTAAGCTGGTAACCATTTCAGTGTTGTGAAATATATGTGGAGCCCGCCGTAGGTTTAGATAATCTAGTCTATCATGGGCTTCACTTGTTACATGTCGGTGACATCACATTGAACATAGTTGTTGCAGTGTGCACCGATGGATTATGCCATGGCCCATCCCTTCTCGGGTTGGATGTCAGCGATCACCACAGTTGGGTCCCCGTAATCAGTAAAGTGGCGGATGGTGATCTCCTTGATGCTGCGGGTAACGCCGGTGACTATGGTTACTTTGTCTTGTAGCTTGATGAGGCCTGACATTGGAACTTAGTTGAGTGTTTTACAAGGTGATACTTGAATTTTTGAAGTTACAATATATATAGCAAGTTCAAAAAGGTTCTAAGTGTTGTGAAGAATAAAGTCAGGAAAGCGTGAAAATGTAATGACAAGGGTCTCGAATGAAAGTTTGGTGAATTGGGAAAGGTGAAGCGATTATAAGCTTCGGGTTTTAGAAATTAGGATTTTGT
>BMAC01000777.1:641955-654963 GCA_014905375.1 Phtheirospermum japonicum
AATTCGGAGCGACACTTAAAACCAAACCAATATGGGTGGCTGTTTCAATCACCACTTATAAGATAAAGCGGGTGGCGCTTATTAGTATTGAAGCATCCACCATATAATAGAAACAGTTGATGACGTTACTTATAATATTTCCGAGCAACACTTATTGTTGGAAGTGTCACTTATAATATTTTTGGTGTCGCTAATTAATTTGGAAGTGTCACTTAAAATTGAAGCGGGTGATGCTTGTAGTGTAGTGCTAAAATCAGTCAAGTTTTTTTAATTTATATATATATATATATATTATTATATATTATATATATATAATATATATAATATTATTTTATATTTTTACGTTTTAAAACATGCAATATGTATCTTGAATTGTAGATCTTGAGAATGTGATTAATTTGATGATATATTTCATTCAAAACGAATAAAATTTGAAAAAATTATGGTTTGTTGAAGATTTGAGTTTCATTTCAAATTTTTGAATTTGCAGTTTATAGACGAAATTTGCGATACTTTTTGTATATAATCGTAGTGTTTTTTTTCTTAATCTATTGTGCTTTCTAAAGAACAATGTAGTGCTCTTTCTAAACGTTGATATATGTCCAAAATACCATTTTTAATTAATTAATGCATTTTTTACATTATTACCATGCTGATATGTCATGATCTCAACCATCAAGATTATCCAATCTAATGGTCAAGATGAGTCCCTAGGTTCACATATAATGACGAGTTCTCATTTGAACCCAACCCAACCCAACCCAACCCAACCCTATATATATATATATATATATATATATATATATATATATATACTATATATATATTCTTTTTACTAAACTTAGCCTTTTTGAAGTAGGCTTTTCACATGAACGCACGCTTTATCACTTTTCGTGATTTGTGTTGGAGTATTATTCTCTTTTTGTTTTCTTTTTTTTTTTGTATAAGCATTTCAAAACCCCAAACCCACAATCGATTTCCCTCACATTTCTCGTCAACTAACAACACACCCTCTCACCTCACAATTTGAAAAGATACAAGAGCTAAAATCGAGCTCGGCTAACAAGAAACGGGATAAAGGCTCAAGGGGGCTCGTTTGGGATTTTTAAGTAGCTTACATATATGAATATGTCCGGAACAAGGGTGATATATGTGCCTCGAGGTCATTTTCGAATTCAWTCATGTACGAGCAAAATCAAACCTCCTCAATGCAATTTCCATAAAAAATGCAAGTAAGCCGATAAATCACACAAGGCTACTCACTAGTTTGCACCGAATTTGGGAGAAAAATTAAAAGAGCTTTTAGAGCTTTGCAATCTTTTCACGAGAAAATATTGATTATATATATATAGGAGGGTTTGGACGAAGCACAAAAATTCAACCCTTCACACAAGAGGCCATAAACATGCAAAAACCCGACAAGTAAACTATTCAAACTTCCAAGCACGTGGAGTTGTTCAACAATGTAATAACGACTCAAAAGACACAAAAATTGACTCAACCACATAAATGCGCAAATAGTAAGCGTCACTTCGCCAAGAATGCGTCACTTCGTCAAGGCTCGAGTTAAGAACAACAAAACATGCTTTTCGACACCCGGACCCTAACCACCTACCCACCCCACACTTAAACCATGCGATAACCGCGTTTTAATGAAAACCAAGTAAAAGGAGGGGGAATAGAAACTTCCTTAACTGAGCGAGTTTTGAGTCGAGCTCGGTGGGGTCCACCTAGTCATCTAAGCAATCCAATCAAAAATCAAGCATGGCTAGTATCTCCAGGCTTCATGAACGCTACTAACTTATCAAATCGCCCAATGGTTGGAGTCGGAAAACAAAACCTAGAAAAGAGAATCACACGAAATTAAAAACACAAGAAAATATGTACATGAACTCAAAACAAATTATTTTTTTTTTTTTCAATTTTTCAAATATTTTTGGATTTTCGAATGTTTTTGGATTTTTCAATAAAAGAAAGAAAGAAAGAAAGAAAGAAAGAAATGGAAAGAACTTGGGTTGCCTCCCAAGAAGCGCTTGTTTTACGTCACTAGCTTGACGTACTCCCTTTTCCATCAAGGTGGGAATATAATGGGAGGGTCCACCAACACAATCTTCTCCTTGTCGGGAGGAATTGTGGTCTTGAAGTGGCCCGACACTTCATCTAAGATCCAATAGAAATATTGAGCGGCGAGTGTTCTAATCGGGCGAGTAGGCGTCGTCGTGGGTAGATTCTCGGGTGGAATTGTTATTTTGAAGTAACCCGACAACTCATCCTAAAAACAAAAGGAGTAATGACCGGCTATCTTTTCCAACATGTGGTCGAGCAATGGGGGAGGAAAACGATCGTTCTTGGTAGCCACATTTAACTTTTCAAATTCGATCAACATCCTCCATCCCGTTTTAGCCCTCGTGGCCAATAACCCTCCTCCTTTCTCCTCAAAAACAAACATGCCGCTCGTCTTTGGCACCAAGTCGATGGGCTTCACCCATTCGCTTTTAGAAATAACGAACATCAAACCCTCCAATAGRAACCTCCTCATCRCGGCTCTCACCATATCTCCAAGACTCGAATTCAAAGCGCTAACTCCRTCAACCACTCCCGYTATCCAATCAATAGCACTTTCAAGAACATCAACCCCTTTAACCATCCTCTCCTCCTTTTCTTCTCGGTGGGAGTTTGAAAGGATAATAATCGACTTGCTCTCCTCATCCTCCTCAATATAATCYTCAATTTTTTCAAGCTCATCATCAATAACCCCCACCTCCCCCTTTAAAAAGTCGGCGTTGCCCTCAACGACACACCGAGAGTCATTGACACACAAATCGGGGTCACATAGAGGCACAACGGGCTCATCATTTAGAACAAGGGGCTCAAAAACCTCGAAACAATCCTCAATATCAACGTCTGGGCCAACCTCCCCCTCATGGTACATATCCTCCATATAAGCTTGTTCGATCGACTCTTGGGCCACGTCCATACGTAAGCAAACCTCGAAGGAGATGCTTAATGGAAAGGTTATAGGAGCGTCGGGAATATTCTTTGCAAAATTAGGGAGGGTAGAATCAGGAAGAGTAAGAATACTTGTAATAGAAACCACCTCCACCTCGGACGGTGGTACAAACTCATTATCAACCACCCCACACTTATCGAGGATCGTGACCGCAAGAGGATGTGAAGGTTGGCTTGGCGATTCATCTTCCTCATTCGCTAGCTACAACATAGTCACATCACTTTCCAATTGCTCAACTATAGTGCTTAACCCGTTCGTCGAAGCCTCAAGAGCGGTGAACCGAGCATCAAATGACATCGACATAGCTTGCAATTTTTGCATGACCAACATTAGATTTGGATTGAAGGCCGACGGTGGAGCATTTATCGGGATATGGAAGGCGGGAGGGGCATTTTGGTCATTGGAACTCAAACCTTCGAAGTACGCATACGGATCGGGATCAAGAGGGCCATTGGTGGCACCAAATGGGACATAATCGAGATTGGAAGGGAGAGAACCATCATATAGGCCGGGATTTGGAATTTGGCCACACTCATACTCATTCGAACTCGCAAAGCCATACATAGACAAGCTCGAGCAATGATTGGAAGCATTATACCCACCATACGGCTCGGATGTCAGAATATGCATGTTCGGGAAGTGAGTCGGAGCACCAAATCGTCTATATGGATCAACCGAACCCGAGGAGTCTCTAAACCCGACATGGTTTGCACCATGCCCTCCAATGCCGGGTTGCCCATAGTCAAAACCACCGTTGGCAACGTGGTTTGCACCATGCCCTCCCACATTGCCAAGGCCATTATACCACATCTCATCCTCGACATGGTTTGCACCATGCCCTCCCATGTCGGGAATGTATCCACCAAAGCCATAAGAACCTTGCATACTAAAAAAAAACGTCAAATAACAAAGAAAGCTAAAAACACAATGAAACTACAACCAAATCGAAAGCCTTAACCAAGCCGAGTCGCAACGGCGCCATTTTGTTTTCATAGTTTTCGTGGTGTTGAAATATATTCAACGGGTTCTTGGCTTGGTATTATCAGAAATCGATTCGATTGAAGGTTTCAATGTGTTTCAAGCTTGAAAAATAAAAGGAAAATGAAAATAAAGCAAATAAAATAGCTATCCTAGGAATTGAAATTGCAAGTGGGTAGAATGCCTCGTCGTATGCCTCAAATAGAAAATGCAAAGCAAGTAATGGAAATAAGCAAGAAAATGCAATGTTTCACCAAGTACAAGCATGCAAGCACAAGGTACAACTATGCATAAAAACTCAAATAATGCAAATTTACTAAAATTGAAAGCACAACTAGCAAGAGCAATGAAAATTGACTAGAAAGTTCAAAACTTTAAGAAAAATAACAAGAAACAAAGCTTAGATCTAGGATTGAAGCATGAAACAAAGTATAAAAATAAAAATAAAAATAAAGCATAGGAAAAACTCAAAATCATGATGATCAAGGACCCGATCTATAGCCTAGGTGTGTCACTCAACTAGAATCCATAGTCAATTCACATGTTTCATCATGAAATCAAGTAGCTAAGAGAAAAAAAGAATAAAATGAAGAACAAAGCATGGAAGTGAAGAGTAAGCATGGAATTAAAGTATAAAACATGAAATTGAAGGGAAACTTACTTGAATTAAGAAATGAAACAAAGCTTGAATGTAATTGCATCAAAGTAACAATCCAAAGGAGTATTTGGATTCTTCTTAGGCTTACAAACCCAAGGAGGTGCTTGAAATTAAATCTAATCTAGAAAAGGAAATTACATCAAAGCTTGAAATTGCATCTAAAACCTAAGAGAGAGAAATTAGATTTTAAAAACTAGAGAGATGATTTTTAATCCCAAACCCATGCTTGGGTTGGGAGAAAATGAGAGGTGTCCTCCAAAATGAGAGTGAGGTCCTATTTATATTACATTTAATTGGGTTTAAATGGGACAAAATAGCCTTAGAGGCTTAAAATTCCCGGGTTTGACCAAGTTTGACCCGGAGGCACCTTCCTAGACCCTTGGCTAGATTTTTGGCACATTTTGGCTCGATATGGCTCGAGATGGCTCGACCATGGATCGAGCCTGGGCGCTGCTGGGCGCGAGTGGTCGGCAGGCCTGGGCGCTGGTCGGCTGGGCGTGCGCTGGCGAGAGGCCGCGCGCAGGCGCGAGGTTGCGCGCGCGGGATGGCGCCGCATGTCGACGCTCGGCGAGTGCTGGCGAGAGGCCGCGCGCAGGCGCGAGGTTGCGCGCGCGGGCGCTGCCTGGAGATGTCGGGCGCATGCGTGTGCTGCCGGGCGGGATGGCGCGAGCGGGCGTGAGCTGGTGCCCGGCGGGGCGCCGGGTGGCGCGAGAGGGCGCGAGACTAGGCCAGCATTCCAAAATGTTTGGGCATTTTTGAGCCTCTCTTGGCCTGAATTTTGGTCCTCAATGCCTTGGCCTATAAATAGAGATTTGAACATAAAAACCCAAGAATTTCACRAAACCTCAAGGTAATTGAACAAATTAAACCAAATTAAAAATAAAGTTGGCAAGAAACACGAAAAACAARAAAACAAGAAAAACGACCTAAAAACCTAACGAAAAATGACTCAAAACTACTAAAATCAATATAAAAATCTATCTAAAAACACGAAGAAAAACACAACAATTACATGTAAAACAAACGCCACCTATCTTTTTTGCACTAGTGAATACAAAACCCTAAATGGAAAAATAAACTCTAAAATGGAAAACTAAACCCTAAAAATAGAAAATTAAAACCTAAAATTGAACACTAAACCCTAAAATGTAAAAGTAAACCCTAAGCCCTAACTTTTTGACATATATCATCACGTATAACTAACAAAAAGTAAACCCTAAGCCATAACTTTCTGATATATATCATCACATATAACTGATAATTATCATCACATATAACTTGTACGTTGATAGATTTTTGTCGGGACCCTAAAATAGAAACCTAAACCCTAAAATAGAATAGTAGACCTTAAACTCAATTTTTTTTGTCATACATATGACATATATAATCACGTATAACTGGTCGATAATACATATATACTGGGTGCACTTACCAAAGGTGAACCCGATCCATGTAATAAATTATTGGAATGATGGGGTAGTAGTGGTGGTGGTTATTGATATTATTATTATTGTTATATTATTTATATTCATTTTATTATTATAATAGAGTATAATTTTATAATTATATATTTAGGTTTGAACTATCTGATAATTTATATAATTATTTTAATTATTCGACAAAAATATTTTAATGGTGCATGTTTTAATTGCCTCTGATACACAAAACTACATAATATGAAAGCATGAAGATTATCACTTGATCAGCCTGAAAGTCAGTACAAAATTTCGCTTGCACCCTGCAAAAGTCGACTTTGTACTTGATGCGACCAAACAGATTAACTCACCAAGAATAGGGTTGATGACTTCAAATTGTTCCTTTCGACCTGATTAACTTCTCAGCGACCTGATCAACCTACAAAATAAAACTCAAGCCAGACAGCTCCGACGTAGGCCCTCTGACGCTTAAGTCATTCCTCTTTTAGTAATGATAAACGAGAGCTCAAAGTAGGATAAAAATCAACTTGGAATAAAAGTGAGGCCAGTGTCCTCTTTATATAGACAAGAGACGTGTTCCAAATTTAGGGTTCCCGTCTACTATTCAAACCACAGTACCATAATTAATCACCGACTTAGAATTAGGATTCCTCCTATATGATAAGTTACCATAAAAATTAGAACTTTGTATATTTTAATTTAACATAATAACCATGGGCCAATAACCATACAATTTCCTTAATTCGCCGAGGCCCCATACCATACCATCTATATTAGCCCACCAAGGCCTAGATCCTGTTAACCATATAGCCCAGCTCTCAATACCGGACTGTTATAATACCATTGACTCCATAAGAGTTCGCCACTCCCATATAAAAGCTCGGCCATCTGTACAACTCATCCCTCCTACAGGAGAGCTCGCCCCTCCTATAGGAGAGGTCACCTTATAGACCTAAACCCATGTGAATGCCGACCTGAATATTGGATGTTGTATTAGCTAGTCCCCCGCATTCTACTTGATTGAGGTAGGAAATCAAACTGAATGTAAAAACACAAATATCTCAAATGTCAATCCACCCCTTGATAAAAGCGTAAACCTTCAAATATACATCAAACATCTGAACATTAAATTTACACTTTCATTGTGTCGGACACGGTCCGCGTGCCCATTTCCTCGTAATAAAATATTCTCGTGGGCCAGAAAACAAAAGCCCACGATTAACCCTATTTTACCTTAGCATCATTCCCAATTCACCCGCCATTTCACCTTTCTTCTTTTGTTTAAACAAAGAAAAGAAACATTTCACCATACGCCATTGTAAAACCAGCGGAATTTTTATAACAAGAACATCTCCTCTACTACAATCAAGAAACTCAGCTCGACAACTTCCCCCAATCTGCAATTACATGGGTATAAGTCCCTCTAATTCTATTAGTTTAAGTTACTGCACTGCATTGATTTTACCATTCTAATTTTAATTTTATGTGCTCTGAACAAATCTTTTTCTCCCCTTTAAGCTAAATAAATAAACCAAATTAATAATCTTAAACCAAGTCAAATAAACTCATTGGTCCCCCATAGCTAACCAAATCAATCAGCTAATGAACCAGCAAGTCACCCACATCAAACCAAATCAATCAACCAAAATAAATCAAATAAACCAGTAAATCCTCCATATTCTAACCACGTAAATAATCAAGTAAGATAGATAAACGATATAAAGAATCCTCCCTTTTAGGAGATTTAAACGAGTGTACCTGATCAGTCAAATTGTAGATTCTCACTTCTTTCGTCCAAGAACTCGATGTCTTTCGTGTTCCCACATACGACGCCACATGATGCGACCAAAAAGATTGGCTCACCAAAAATAGGGTTGCTGACTTCAAATTGTTCCTTCACACTTGATTGACTTCTCAGCGACCTGCTCAAACTTCAAAATAAAATCCAAGCCGGACATCCCCGTTGTAGGCCCCCCAATACTTAAATCGGTTCACTTTTAGTAATAAATAAACGAGACCTCAAAATTGATAAAAATAACCTTGGAATAAAAATTAGTTTTGTGTCCTCTTTATATAGAGACGTGTTCCCAATCTAGGGTTCTTATATCCTATTCGTACCAAGTTACCATAATTAACCACCAACTTAGAATTATGATTTCTCCTATATGCTAAGTTACCATAAATATTAGAACTCTCCTTGTCAAATTACCATGGGCCAATTACCATACCATTTTCTCAATTTGTCGGGACCCCATACCATACCATCTATATCAGCCCACCAAGGCCCACATCTTGTTAATCATACAGCCCAACTACTTATACCAAGTTGTTATAATACCATTGACCCTATAAAAGCTCGTCACTCCCATATAAGAGCTCGTCACTCTTATATAAAAGCTCGTCATCCTTATTTAGAGCTCGCCCATTCTACAGGAAAACTCATCCCTCCTATGGAAGAAGTCACCTTATAGACTTATAACGTGGATGCCGATTTAAATATTAGATGTCGCATCAGTACTAGCAGAATTATGATAAAACTGAAGCAATTGAAAAAATATTTATGCAATCGATAATTGAATTGCATATATGACAATGATATTGATGGGGGTTAGCATTGAGCTATGTTTGAAAAACTGTTGCATGTGGCCCTCAATTTTGTACGTAATTATGATTTTCAGTACGGCTTCACAGGGTTTAGGCTTGTTAACCGGTGAAATGGGCCTAAATTTGTTTGTATTCACAAGTTATCTATACCCTCAATGCATGTATCCGACAATATACCCTCACAGCCTTAAACCCGATTGCCTGATCAGCCCAAAACATTGCTGACATCTCAGTTGCAATCACAATAAATTAATGGCTTAGTTACATATGTATCTCCATGTGGATGGTGATTTCCAATTATACATTTGGAGCAAATTATTTATAATTTTACGTTTTCATAGCTAGAAGTTATCAAAATACAGTTTCTTAAAATAGGGAAAACTCTTTTTATAGTTTCTCACTCCTTAATCAAATTAAACTCATCCTAAAACCTCTCATATCATATAGATATAGTTCACATACCATAGTCAAACAATTCCAAAATTTATTGCAAATCTTCGTGCTAACAAAAATTGCATACTATTGAACTGTATTTAACTTCAATTGAAAAACAATATATATAATGGAGGATTTCGTGCATTAGTTTTTTTTTTTTCGGAATTGGTGTATTAGTTTTACACTTTAATTATGTTAACCCTTAACATTACGTTTTTTGAAATTAATTTTACATATTTAACATATGGTTGTGAGATTGCAATGGATTTATTTAAAAAAAGTTGATTTTTTTAAATAACTATTAGTTTATTTTTGAAAGTTTATTACATATGTCATGTTTTTATATGTTTACTTGTGGATGATTTTGTGTTGATCTTGACATGTTTATCTTCGCACTTATTATTTAATCTTTAATTGTGTTAGAGCTTAGTTTATTATTTGTCTACCTGTGCTTTATTTGATATATTTAAATCTTGATTTGCTAACTTGTAGATTTGTGGTTTAGTTTAATTAAGTCAAATTTTGATTTGTTGACGTGGACAATTTATTACATGTATTTGGATGCACCTTATCAGGTGCATTATGTAAAAATTTATTATCATTCAATTATAAGTGATAATATATGACAGTTATATAAGATATATGACAGTTACACGTGATGATATCATTTTAAGGTTTAGTTTTACATTTTAGTGTTTAGTTTTTTATTTTTTCATTTAATTTTCTATTTTAAGATCCCGACAAAAATCTATCATTTTATAAATTATATGTGATGATATGTGTCAGTTATATGTGATGATATGTGATAAAAATTTAGGATTTAAAGTTTAATATTCAATTTCGTGGTTTAGTTTTGCAGTTTAGGGTTTAATTTTGTATTTTTAGGGTTAAATTTTTCGTTTTAGATTTATTTTTTTCATTTTATGATTTTAGATTTTAGATTTAAAATTTTAAATATTTGTGATGATATGTATCAACTATAATAATGATATGTACCAGTTATATATGATGATATATGTTATTTATATGACATGATAAATTAAATTAGCAGTGCAAAGGTGGACGGTATAATGATCTGTTGACGTGACACACCCTATTTAAATAAATCAATGCGTTAATTTATATTATTTTATGTGTGATTGTGTTAATATATATGTTGATTTAAATTTGATAATTATTTTAAGTGTGAATAATTAATGATGAGTGAAATTAAAGAAAAACAAACCGTATATTTTTTAAACCACCCCAAATCTTGGCATGATTGGGAATTAAATCTTTTAAATATGTAAAACTATGAATCCCAAATAAATCATGTCCTTTTGGAATTTATTTATACCGAAAAGTAAATTTAATAATATCAACGTTTGAATTTGGAAAAACATAAATCCAAACGTTAAAAAAGAGAATCAAATTAAAAAAAAAAAAAAAAAAAAAAGCGTGAGTAGAGTCATTTTCTCTAAATTAATATCCAAGATTTTAATTTGGGGGTGATATGCCTTTTCCTTTTCCTTTTAATCTTGTTGGGTGTTAAATCTCGTCATCATAAATTAAGAAAACTAGTTTGAATACCCGCGTTTTACGCGGGTATATCAGAAAATGGCATAAAAACGTAAAATTTATAAAAAAATTATTAAATTCAAAAAGTAAATTATTCATACAACATAATTTTTTTTGATATAAATATAAAATGTGTAAAAGATCAAATTTTTCAAATTCGGGTATTCAAATTGTTCAAATTCTTTTCTCTAAAAGTCCATGATAAAGTAATAAATAATTATCAAGATTTGAGTATATAAGTTAATTATATTAGTAGATAATTAAATATCATAAAAGATAAGAACATCTTAAATTTATAAAAAAAAATAGTTCATTAAACTAAAGACTAATTACCTTCTATACCCAGAATTCTACGTTGTCTTCGCAAGATGTCATCTGCAAGTAGATGCCATGTCTTTTCCCATTATGGTCTTGAAACACTCGAATACATTAACAATGATGCGAAGAGCTTTCTTAAGAATGACGGTAAACCCCTAGTAACTTGCTTCGACAATATCGTTAACGTATTCTCTATCATCATCCAACAGTCCCAAAGAATAACATGCAGCCTTGAAAGTTGGGTAGACAATGTTGTTAATGTACGTATATCTTCGTGACAAACTGCTCCTCGGGAATGATGTAAGCATTATTGACAAATAATATGCTTCTCCCAACACCGGGCGGAACATAATCCAACCTGTTCCAAACCGACTCCAAATTCAACATTCTCGTTAATCCTGTTCATTTCAACTGGCCATGAATCTCCACGCCAATTTCGTAGATCGAAATAGACAGGGAGTGCATCTTCGAAAAATTTGGAGAAAGTGTTCGGAATAGGCTGTTACAGAATTATCAATTTTAATATATAGATATGTATATGTATATGTATATATATATATATATATATATATATATATATATATATATATATATATATATTGCTTTGATATTTTATAAAATTAACGCATTACACCAAAAATATATATGTGAGAAAAATATTTTAATATAGTGCATACGAAATAAAAAGTAAACTAATAACATAAAAAATACTAACCAATTTATTGATCGTAGAAAATTTCTGGATAAACAATTTATTTAGTGGGCAAGAAAACTTTGTTCATATATTTGACGATGAAACATAAATATTATAATTTCGAACAAAATATAAATAACAGGAGAGCAAAATATATAGTTGAAAATAGAATTAATTATTTTGAGAAAACATAATTTAAAATAAACGAATTAATATATATGAAAAAAAAACATACCAAATGATCCTTGTTAGAATACGCAACACATATCCTTCGATTGATTGCAAGATGGGGCTGAAGACGTAAGTCCATTATTCTTTTTTTAATTTTATAAATAAATAAATTTTGTATACATATAAAAAAAGTGACAATCAATTATTTATAGGGGGTCATCAAATTATCAAGGTATATAAATATATGGTAATATTCTATAATAGTTAGTAACAGTTTTATTAATTTCCATATTGTAAATGATTCTCGTATAATTAAGGAAGAAATACTATTTCCAATAAAAGTATCAACCAAATGCGTTAATTATAGTATAGTTAAATTCCAACTCAATTAAATTCATCAAATTTCAATAAAAATTATAAACTATTACAGTGTTTGTTGGTTAATGAAAAAGTATGTCATCTTTTGTAATCCGTTAAAAAAAATAAAAAAGTGATTAACTTCATAGTAACTCTTTATTTTACAATAAAAATTTCATTAAGAATATAAAGGCGTGTGGACGTTATCAATTGGCAATTAATAGTCATTTATTTTTCAATCCCATAATCAAGGTACATTAAGTGTTGCAATGGTAAAATTTATAAGATAACGGCAATTGACAGTTGATATAAAAAAAAGATAAGGAGTGTATGTAATTGAATTTATGTTGTCAAATATTCCTTATATACAATTATTGTTATAATTGATATATTTAAGCACTCATTAAGCTCAAACCCAATAATTACCAAATATATTTATTTAAAAATAGTTAACTATGAAAAATGAGTATTCCATATATAGAGATATCAATTTATAGAGTGTGGATCAGACTGGATCGTTAATTATGGTATAATTAAATATAAGAATGAGTAAATTGAATATTAGTATAAGGTGATTAAGTACATACAATACGTTTACGTTCAATTCATGGTTCTGAAAACCGGACCGGACCTGCCGGTTCGACCGGTTCAACCGGGAACCGGTCACCACACCGGTCCGGTTTTCATGTGCAAACCGCCAGAGTCAAGAACCGGTCAAAAACCGGTCAAACCGGTCATGAACCGGTTGGACCGGTGAACCTGTGACAGGTTCAACCGATTTTTTTGATTT
>BMAC01000777.1:674643-748639 GCA_014905375.1 Phtheirospermum japonicum
TCCGGTCGTGACTGGGAAAAGGACCAGGAGGCCTAACCAGCTCGGCCTAGGGAAGACCTGACCTGATCTTCCTAAAATTGGAAAGATGTGCGAAACCCTAATTGCACCCGAAAAAAGAGCTCAGACATTTTACAGATCTACCCCAACCTTTCTGGGGGGAGGAGTTGATGTGGAATGAATATGTCAGACCCGGATTGGGGTAGACCTGGATCTAGATGACCAAAGAACTGAGCAGTAAGACCTGAATCCCAACTCAGGGGTTGTCCTGAGGTTAGTAAGAGATGAGCAGTAAGACCTGGATCCCAACCCAGGGGTTGTCCTGAGGTTAGTAAGAGCTGAGCAGTAAGACCTGGATCCCAACCCAGGGGTTGTCCTGAGGTTAATAAGAGCTGAGCAGCGTCATCCCAGCCCAGGAGTTGACCTGAGTTAATAGAAGACCTCCCGTGAAATAAACTTTAGCAATATAAAGGCAGGCTTGCCAGTGGAAAGGAGAGCAGGACCAGGGGAGACCTGGCCTCTTGACCCCCCGCGCAGGTAGGCTTGCCAGTAAGAAGGAGAGCAGGACTAAGAGAGACTTGATCTCTTGACCCCCGCTGGGGGACAAGTGGGACCACTTGTCAGAGTTTGTTGTTTCAACGGCCCTTGATTCGCGGACTTTGTTTCCGAGATCCCGGAAAAGGTCCCCACTGGATAAAAACTATAAATACCTCAGCCCCAAGGCTGAGAGAGGTATGTCATTCTCTTGAGCATTCTTGCTTTCTTTCTGGAAAACACCTCAAACGCTTACTGACTTAAGCATCGGAGAGGTTTCCACCAGAAAATCACCGGTGGTCCTTTCTAACTTGTGTTTGTGGTGCAGATCAGGCGGGTGTTCAAGTTTTTATGCGTTCTCAACCGTTGGCCATTTTTTGGGCTGAAACAAGAAGAGAGCTCCATTAATGAAAGCTAATTTAAAAAAGTGTGTGTGCGTGTGATGTACAATGACTGCATACACATACATATATAGAAAACAAATCCCATGAAGTCCAAGAGTCAAAAGATTAACCATAGAAAAATATATTAAAAGGAAACTCTAGAATAGGAAAACACATATAAGTTAAAAATCACTTAAGTAAAGAAATCCCAAACAATTTAAGGAATAATAACAAATGTTGAAGCCAAATTAGCATAGCTCATGAAGGTTGTAGATCTTGACAAGATATCACCTTCCAAGTCAGCCCTCTCGTGTATAAAACCACACGAAAATTCAAAATCACCATATCTTCGAAAAGAAAGCGAATTATGTATCCTCATCTCATGTGTACAAACCAAGTATCAACGAGAAGACAACTCATATCAAGTGATGCATGTCCAAGGAGTTTCATGACTAAAATATGTAAAGGAAAAATTCACACAAAAAGAAATAAAAATAAATAAATTCGTCTATTGGAGATGCGGTCCCAAATGCGAGTGGCGTCCAAAATGGCATTCGTATGCAAGGTCAATATATTGTAAATTACTAACTTAGAAAATAAATTAACATTCTAAGTTTCTAAGCGAATTTGGTATATTATATCCGGGAGTAGATAGTACCTCTTGTTTATCAAGCAACAAAACTAATACTTAATTTGATCGCATTGATCATAGATTTGTAAGCATGAGCTTCTTTATTTGATTGCATAATTCTTCACCCCTTTTAGGGTGGCTCAGGACTTCCTGCATTAGACAAGATATCATGTTTGTGTTTTTGAGAGAAATACATGTTTCTAAAATAAACAACCCACATCTTAGTTTTCGAGAACATCCATACTCACCAACGCATGTTTAGAATAGTAACTTCAACAAGTAAGACACTGTGCAAGGTATGTTTAAATACTTAAGAAAAATAAAAATCATAATATAGAATGGAGAAAAGTTTTTCTTACCTCCCGAACTATGGCCATTTGGACACTTTGCCTCCTAAACCTTTTTTTCGTGCAAATTACCTCTTAAACTGTACGGATTTTGCACTTAACCTCCTGAACTTCCATTTTTGGTGGAACTTTTGGCCGAATCTCACTCGTGTGACATGCACGCTAACATATAAGGGGTAAAATTAACTTTCCATCTCCTCCTCATGACCCCCGCTCAAAATAATGACACATGAGCACTACGTAGGTTCCAAATCCCACGTGTATACATATATTAATGTGAGTATTATCTTAACAAGTCACACGAGTACTCGCGTGCCATTGTTTTGAGCAAGAGTCATAAGTAAGAGATAGAAAGTTGGTTGCTGTAAGCGTGCATGTCACACGAGTGAGATCCAGCTAAAGACTTCACCAAAAATGGGAGTTCAGGAGGTTAAGTGTAAAATTCGTACAGTTTAGGAGGTAATTTGAACGAAAAAAAAAGTTTAGGAGGCAAAGTGTCAAAATGACCATAGTTCAGAAAGTAAAAAAGATTTTTCTCTATAAAATGCCACGACAGATGTGAGGGAAAATGCCACGGCATGCAGACTCACATTCAAATAGAGCACATGTTGAGAGATCTTCTCAAATTGAAAAATCTCTCATAATCTAATGCCTTGGTAAAAATATATGCAAGTTGATTTTCAGCGTTGACATACTCCATGCAAATAGTATATTTCTTAACCAAATCTCGTATAAAGTGATGCCGAATATCGATGTGTTTTGTACGAGAATGCTGAACTAGATTCCTAGAAATGTCCACAACACTAGAGTTATCACAAGAAAAATAGTAAGAGTGTCACTGTGTAAATCATAATCCTCAATCATTTGATTAATCCATAATAGTTGAGAATAACGACTTCCTACAGCTACATATTCAGTCTCGGTCGTAGACAATAAAACACAATTTTTCTTTTTATTAAACCAAGAAACCAAGTTATTTCTAAGATAAAAATATGCATCAGTTGTACTTTTCCTATCTATAACATCACCTACCCAGTCAGAGTCACTAAAACCAACAAGAACTACATTATATTAAATACCTAACTCAGTTGATCCACCTATGTACCGAATGATACGTTTAACAACTTTTAAGTGAGTGATTTTAAGATTAGCTCGGTAACGAGCACAAACACATATACTGTGTATAATATTAGGACGATTGGTATTCGAATAAAGAAAATCTTTTATCATGATTATATATAACATAGGATCTAGACCATTAGTTTCACCATCTTTAGATAATTTTTAATTCATAGTAGTTTTGACGTGAGAAGACTTTTCAAGATTAAAAGGTTTTAGCAAGTTGCGAGCACACTTGCTTTGGTAATAAAGATGCCATCATGAAATTGCTTGATTTCCAAACCCAAAAATAACTTAAATCACCAATCATGCTTAATTTGATCGTGGAGCCAAAGGAAACTACAAAGAACTTGGTTAGAGTATCAGATGAAGATAATATCATCCATATGAACTTGTGCAATAAGAATGTCATTATAAAATTCTTGAACACACATGGTTTTATCAACTTTTCCCCTATTAAAACCAAGTTTAAGGAGAAAACTAGTGAGTTTGTCAAACCACACATGAGGTGCTTCTTTGTAACCATAGAAAGCCTTCTTAAGCTTGAACACATGATCAAGCTTACAGAGATTCTCAAAACCATGGGGTTGAGTAAAATATACATCCTTACTAATATTACCATTGAAAAATGGAGTTCTTAAAATCGATGTGGTGAAGTTTAAGGTCAAGATGACAAGCTGCAACTAACATAAAATGAATATTATCAAATCTAGGTATTAGTGAGAACCGATCATAACAAAAAGACTCCTTTTCTTGAAAATATTTTGAATAAGCAAATGAGGCTCATCAAAAATATTTTTTAAGAACAACGTTGTTTCCATCACATTTTTATCAATGGGATGATGAACAAGGTCTCAGCCATCATTATCAGTGAATTTATCAAGCTCACTTTGCAGAGCCAAATGCCAAAATTTATCTTTTAGAGCTTCACAAACATTCTTAGGTTCAATAGAGGATACATAAATATTGGTTCTTACCATAACACAATGTTTATCAACATAGTCTAACCTTACCACTTAAGATTTGGCATCTTTGGATGTGGTCATGGATGTTACCTCAAATGCTGTTACATCTAAAACCGCATTTGTAGTGGCATTAGAAGGAAAATAGCAGTTTTCTTGTCTATCAATAAATTGGTAACAATTATGACTAGATCTCATTCCTGAAAACACACACACATTAGATGCATCAACCACATCACAAGAGTTTTTATGAAACTGCATAGTTAAGACATTATCACACAATTGACTAATACTTAAGAGATTCACCTTAAGATTATCAACGAGAAGGACATCTTTAAGTTCAGGCAATGCACAAAGGTTTATAGTACCACTATTAAAAATCTTACCATGAGCTCCATCGCCAAAAGAAACAATACCTCCATCAACGCATTTGAAATCCTGTAAATTACCTATATCTCCAGTCATATGGCGAGAGCAGCCACTATCAAGGTACTGAGAACTTTGAGGTTTTGGTTTCACAACAAAGGAAATAAAATTACAGTTGATATCTGATTTCTTAACCCAAATAGAACGCATACGGCCGAAAATGTGAGGAGATGCTGGCGGCATCGTCGGGGGCATCGCTAGTTGCATTTGCTTTTTAGAGATCTTTTTAACATGATCAGATTTTCACTTACGACAATAGGGTCTAATGTGTCCTTGAGTATTACAATAATTATAAATAAGTTTACGGATCCTTGGTTTTGGTTTTTGATTAAAAAACATTTGAATTAGGTGGGATTTGAGAATCAACACCCTTTTTGAAAATTTTCTTTTCAAAACCAAGGTCAATTTTCTCATGTTTGAATACTATTGAAAGGACCTCATAAATCTTTTCACTTCCCTTATTCATACGATCTAGGGTTTCGAGCGAGCTATCATATTTGGTTTTAACCCTTTCATACTCAGTCTCAATTTTTGTAAGAGAAACTTCTAAAAAAGCAATGGTAGTTTGTGCATTTTTGTGAAAACATCAATCATTTTCTTTTACTCTTGCCATTCGTTTAAAAGCTCCTCATAGGCATAAACTAGCTCGGTACCAACAAAGTTACCACTACCATTCTGCGAGAAGAGATAAATTTCTCAGTAACATTTAGACACACATACAATTGGACAAAAATAGATGCATCTACAGATGCGATGGATAATGTAATGACATCCTCGATAGTATCGTTACCTACATTGAAAAAATCTTCCTTCATAATATCTAGGAAGGAAGGATCCTCAGTTTTGAATTCAAATTCATCCTCAGACTCATTATCACTCAAGGTAGTATTGAAACTATTACCAGCTAACGTGTTAGCACACTTGTTAGTAAAGTGACCAAGTTTATTGCATGCATGACCCAAATATACTTGGGAGTTTTGATATCAAAATTAAAATACTAGGACTCTCTTGATTTTTTAATGGTGCAACCTTTTGAGAAAAATCTGAAGTGTTTTTGTTTGGAATTTTGTTTTGACGACGACGTTTGACAAATATTTCAAAATGTTTTGTAATAAGAGTAGGATTTTCTCATCAAAATCTTTCAAAAGGTTATATTTGTTAAACTCTACTGGAATCTCAATCATCTCATTGTGGATAACTTGGCCAGACAAGGAAGGACTTGCTCGCAACGCGATGTTCCTTCCTTTAGTTTGAGAAGAACGATTTAAAAAGTTTAACTCAAAGGATGAGTTTTCCAGTGATTTCATTAAGGCCAAGTGATGACTACTCATGAGCTTCCTCAATCGAAGAGACTTTGATGTCAAAACAAATTGGGAGAGAACTTAACATCTTACTAACTAACCTAGTATTTGAGATGGGTTCTCCAAGTGATTTTGAATCATTAGATGTATCACATAATATTTCATTATATGCAGTGATATCTTCATCCTCTTCCATAAGTAAGTTCTCAAATCTAGTTGTGATCATACGAAGCTTAGTAAGTCTCATGCTCGCAGACCCCTCATAATAGAGTTGTAGGGAGTCCCATGCTTCTTTGACAGTAGAAAAGTTCGATACAATGTGAAACATGTTCGAATCTATTGCACAAAAGATTGTGAAAAGTACTTTAGAATTTATACTACTGTCAAGACAATCATTTGCCATCGACAATGTCTCATCTTGAGACCTAAGATCACTATCCGCATTAACAAATTGTAGAGGTGTCCACTTGTGAAGTACCATAGACCATGCCCATTCATCAATTGATTTTATGTAGACATGCATCTTGACTTTCTATGTTCCTTAGTTAGATCCATGAAGGATCATGTACCGTACCCACCCGACTATGAATCCATAAGTTTTCAAAAGATGATCAACACTCAGTGAAATCAAGTGCCGGCTCTGATGCCACTTGAAAGAATTGCAGACCTCGATTCACAATTTCAGTTAAAATGTGTCTTGTAAATAGTATAAAATAGAAAAAAAAAACACATATGAACTTTTGACTGTAAGAATAAATTGTTCTTATATTCGAGCCAACAAAGTGAAAATCTTTACTACTAAAACTTGTGTATCAGGTGATTACAAAAGTCATAATCTACTAAGTAAAGATAAATTAAAAGCCTTCTTAAGAGTAGTTATGATTTATATCAGTATAACTCTTCCAAAAACTAAGATTCACAATCACAAGACTGGATCTTAACAGAAAACATAAAAACTATTGAAAAAAATAATTATGGTTGTAGGATGTTATGTTGGATGCTGGCAGCATTTATAGTCGCATCCGTTTTTAGGGAAAACTAAAAAATAATAAAATTTGTTTTAATCCATTTTTCTTTGATTAATCTCTCTAAAAGTATGATTCGATTGTGAGAAATCCTTCAACTTCATACAGGCATACCTTACTTGTATAAAATACCTACAATAAAAATAAAATAATATATATATATATATATATATATATATATATATATATATATATATATATATATATATAATATAAGGGATAAAATTTTAATCTCCTAAATCTTATATATATATATATATATATATATATATATATATATATATATAAACAATATACAGATTCTAAATAACAGAAAGTGAATTACAACATAATTTATGACTAAATAATATACATGATTATTATCAAACTTGATTAAATATAAAATCGTTACTAAATAATTAAATCTTGCTAAGAAAGTCAAAATAATAAAGAAGACAAACTAAATAATTTAACTATTAAATCACGTATTTGAAAAATATGTGACTCAACAATTAGGTTGTACTCCTAATATGATCACGAGCACTAAGAACATGCTAAAAGACAAACTTTGACATGAAAGACATGGGTTTAGCTGATGTGTAACTATGGATCAAGATCATAAGACACTTAAATAGCATAATTCCTTCTTAGTCCCATGATGTGGGAAACATATTAAAGAGACTTAATGCGCTGATGGTGAAATGGCTAAAACCCCATTTGATGATAACCTTCGTTGGATGAATTACAAAGGTACTTAGTATCTCAACTGGAATATTCTAGGATCATTGGGAGTCTTAAGTACATTACAAATTGTACTAGACCAGATATAGCTTATTCGGTAAAGAAGCTGAATAGGCTAACTAGAGTATTACAGTATTTGAAGTATACTCTGAGATATGGGCTGCATTATACAAGATATCCAAAAGCATTAGGGTACTATGATGCAAACTGGATATCAGATTCTAAGGACTCGCAATCAATGAGCGGGTATATTTTTACCATCGGTTGAAATGTTATATCTTCGAGGTCCACTAAGTAAACATGCATAGACCAATACAATATGGAATCAGAGTTCATAGCTATTTTTAAAGAAGGTGAAGAGGTTGAGTGGCTTCGAAATTTCCTACAAGACACTTCATGCTGAAAGAAGCTAGTATCTACGATTATGATACACTACAATAATCAAGATGCTATCACAAAGGCTTATAATGAGATGTATAATGGTAAATCGTGATATATTATTGGAGACACAATACCATGAGAGAATTGATATCAAAAGGAATAATCTTCGTTGATTATGTGAAATCAAAGGAAAATATAGAGAATCCATTTACAAAGAGTTTAAATAGAGATCAATTCCATACATTGCTAGAGGGCAAAAGGGTAAGATCCACAACTAAAGACTAGTCCTTAGTGGAAACCTAACCATGATGATTAGAGATCCCAAGAACTTGGTTCAATGGCACAACCAAACTTTAGACTGTTCAGTTCTAAAAACTTGGTATCTAGCCTTGAGCTAACCCATCACTGGAGAGAATAACCAAGTGATATGCCTTGTAAATGTGGTGAGGTTAAGTTTATACCTTTCAATAACGATCTATACCTATTAAGGTGAAGTCTTGTAGGATACTTATGATATATCAGGTCACCTATTTAATTGCAGAGAAGTGGCCACTTCGACTGGAGCACTTAAGATTTCCAAAGGTGTTTCAAGGCCCAAATGGACACAACTTCAAGAATTTAAGAAATGGTGTAAGCATTGTTACGTGAGTATCATTGTCTTGGTATACTCGTTAGCAAAATAGTTTTAATGATACTGTCAACGGTGCCGCGTGCATATCTGATGGTCCTTCACTAAGGATGGTTCAAAGCCACAAGCTACCTGTCCTAATATATAATACTCCCCCCTTTCCAATATGATAGTCTTGCGCTTGATTTCACGCAAATTAAGAAATGAGTAGTTTATATAGTTAAGTCATTGATTTAATTAGTATTTCCCAACTATATCCTTCTTGAATTTATCAATATTAATTAATAATTGAAGAAATTAGTGTTGTATTAGTATATTTATTATTGAAATATCAAAACTCTGCAAAGCAATGAACAATCTTTCATTTACCAAGAAATAAACCAGTATTTTAAAAATATTAATTAAGGGTATATGTGGAAATAAAAAATTAAATTCATGTTAAATATAGTAACTATATTATTTTTTTGGTATGGACGAAAAAAGAACATTGGACTATCCTTGTGGGACGGAAGAAGTTATATTTAGCAAAAACTAAGCAACCGAGTGATCCGAACTTTTGTGTTTCAAAATTAAAATCCAAGTTAAATAAATGCGCGTCTACATTTTAAAACAAGTTAGTTCGCTCGCAAGAGAATGAGGTCACTCATAGACTGGCAAGTTAAACCGGGTCGATTCTCTCGAGGAGTGAAAATACGGAGTCAACGATGTTTATTATTAATAAAACACAAATTCTAATTCTAAACACACGATCAAAGGGGATTTTTGTTCCGAAAATTTTGAAAGAACTAAATTTAAGAAAACTCGATTAAAAAACTATCTTGCTTCGAGGGTGTCAACCTCTTCGCAAGAGTCAATTAATCAATTCAAAAACTCAACAATTAACTATTCTTACTCGACTTAAAGACCGTTCCACCAAATATCATTCAAACAACTCATCAAACAATAGATATGCATTCACCAAACGTTATCCAAAAGTAATTCTAACAAACCATTCCAAAACATCCAAACCACGATAATGTGAATAACCTAATTAACAATAAGCAATTCGTCACCAAATCGTTAAGAAGAACTTAGTCATAAATGATTCAAAAGAAATATCCAAACATAACATCACAAGATTAATATCTAACATGAATTACCAAACTAATTAACAAGATAAAGGTTTAGAGTTTATTAAATCGTGAGAAAACTCTATCACGATACTACGATGAATCCTTGCTAAATCCAGCTACTCCGGGGATGAAATGAACAACGCTAAATCCTAGAAGCTTGTCACGAACCTCCGTCTCCAGAAGCTATCACGAACCAATCAAACTTCTAAATGAATTTGCCGTAAGGGCTATAAGTCAAAGGTTGAGAAAGTTTTCAATCTCTCTTCCAATGGTATATAATCAAGTCTAAGGATGAAAGGATGGGTCTTCTATGAGAATCTCTGAGTTTTAAAGGCTCAAAAGTCGTTTCGTAACTGAAGAATCATGAAAATCTGCATTTGTAATTTATAAATCCGATCGTATTGGTCATGTGTCCGATCGGATGAAAGTTTCTATCTTCTTGTCCGGTCGGACGTAGTGCTTATCCGATCGGTGCATGCTTTGAAGGTCAATCCGTTCGGTTAGTGGTCTCATCCGATCGGGCATGTGTTCTTTTGGCTATTTTGAGCGATGAATCCCTTGTCTTAATCTCCAGGTTTTGTCATGTGACTCATCTGTAAGAGAAAAACAAGAAAAATGGTTCAAAATGACCGAATGAAAAGTCGAAAAGTTAAGCAAAAGGACAAAGAATGCTAAATCATGCAAAATAGCTTATTCTTAACCTAAAAAGACGGTAAAAAGACGGTAAAAAGACTCAAACATGACTCAAAATATGTACAAAAGCATAACAAAAACGTGCAAATCAACCACCCCATGCTTTATTGGTTTGTTCGTCCTCGAACAAACGAAAGAATCAAAATCAAGAAAGAATGAAATGTGTTAGATCAAAGAGTCATGTTGTGCATATAACTTAATTTTTCAAATATGAACACTTCCATCGAAATCTCTTAAGCTAAGCTCATGTTACTTTTTCACCTTGAAATGAAAAGAATGCGTCCTCTCAAAAAGGAAATATATAATGGTGCACTCATTCGCTCGTGTTTTTCAAAAGGTAAGTGTATACGCTAGGGTCAACATAAACATGCATTCAACGACTCGTGAAAATCAAAGACTCGTACATTGCATATAGGTTTGCACATTTAATCAAGAATCAAATTAGGACTTCTAGGGTTGTAATGTAGGCTCTTTGGTAGGGTGTGCCATACATAAAGATGTGTGGCTAACTTGCGAACAAACGCAATCAATAACTCACTAAATCAAACATTTTTAAGCATAGAACATAGTTTTGGTCCTCATTCCTCCCAAAATATCAATGTACCATTATTTTTAGCCTTTTATAACTAAGGCTATTTCTCACCTAAAACCTGAATAAACATGCTCGATCCTAAGGAACATGTGTGTTAGTTCCTTCTATACTCATTTGCCTTTATGAATAAGCTTTATTCTTAATATCTAGATGCTCTTAAAGAACCTAAGTATCCTTAATTTCCTCTTTTTTTTTTAGTATCCCACTAATTCCCACCCTGCAAACGTCACCTCATTAAACCAAGAATAAACTCTCATCTCACAAACTTAACCGAAATAATAGCTACAATGGTGCTCATGCCTAACAAAGAGACGGAATTAAGGCTCAAAGGGGCTCATTGGGAATTTATAGTGGTTTTTATTTATGAATATAGCCGGAATCGGGTTTATATGTGCCTATCATCATTTTCAAAACCAAATGCACATATGCGACTTAGAGACTTCTCAAAACACTTATCGAATCATAGCATGCAATGTTGATAAACACACAAGGCTTCTTACTAGGGTTTTACTCAAATTTTGAAAGCAAGGTAATCGAGTTTTAAAAGCTTCGCAAAATTGCTAACGATTAAGTGTTGTTTTAAATAATTACTATATAAATAGGTTTTGAAAATTCTTGCACTAAACAAGCTTAAAAGACTCCAACGATAGATCACACAATACATGATTTTGATAGGCAAGCCAGTACAAACACAAATAAGCAAGGGCATGATCTCAACTAAAGCTGACATAAGCAATTGGCTAATTCGTACGTAGTTACACGATAGAACGATAAAAAAAAGTAAATAGAATGATAAAAATGATTTGAATTATGCATGCAGCCAGATACATCCGGTCGGATATAGTACTTGTCCAACCGGATGAAATGTAATTAACATGTCTCACTGGTTATCGTCCTTGTCCGGTCGGATGAGAGGACAATAGGTTTTATTCGGTCGGATATTACTGTCCATCCGACCGGATGATACCCTTTTGCTTAATAAAAATGACCGATTTCACCCCCCTGCAAAAAAAAAATAGCAATCTCCTAGTTACTGACCGAAATAAGTAATAAACGGGGAGGGAACAGTTCAAACATGCAAAAGTTCGAATCAATTATTTAGTACAGACACACCCACGCACCCAACACAAATGAAAAACTGAAGAAAAGGAAAGTTTGGATAGAAATGATACAAATTGGGGCACGAGCCCGCCTACTGGTCCATGTCGTCCGGAGGTGTAGGTGGGTAGGATGCTCGATCCTCATCAAGCGTTCATCAATAGAAACGAGGTACCCGTGGTTTGATTCGACTTTGTTGTTCAACCTAGCGAGATATTGGTTAGTTGTGGCCATGTTGGCGTCCAATCTCTCCAGGGAACCTTGAAACGTCCTGGCTTCCTCACGTGCCTCCCACACATCATGGCGATCGTCCCGAGCGTACTATTCTTGATTGAGGATCAGTTGCCTCATTTGATCCATCATGCTCGCTTGGAAGTCCTGCTGCTGCCTCCACTGTTCATTCGAGTAACCACCACCGTAGTTACCACTATAGCCACCACACTACAGACCTTCCCCATAGTTTTCGTGCGCGTATCCTTGGAAACTCGTGTTCCTATCATCTCCATACTCCTCGTCGTCCTCATTCTCTTCGGCATCCTCCTCATCATCATCATCATTCTCGTCAGTGTCTTCGACTATTTCGGCCCTTTTCTTCTCCAAGGGCATCATGAAAGTCGGGATGGAAATATTCCAACCATTGAATGTTCGAATTTCAACTAGTATAGCTACACTCAGATAGATAACATCGTGTGCGTATCCTTGAACGTTCTCTATCGTAGCCATTAGTAGCGGATAGAGTTTTGCATCACTCCGGTGGTGCACGATCCACAAGGATTGCAATTCGGATGACGGGATTTGCGTCATGTCCACCTTTCCCAAAAACACTTACATGAAAAACTTATACGTCAAGTATATGGCATTCGACTGTAATGAAGTAGAATTAAAATGGCATCCGGGCTCTCGTGGTGCTCCCGAAAGTTTCTCCCACCAAACCTTGTTGTCGTAATCATCGTACTGAAATGACTCGTCCCCCAATTTGTCGCTGTTTATTCCGAAGATAACATTGAGGTCGCCTTTGGTGGTTTGGAGTGGCTGGTTACGGAGTCGAAAATCGAAAGAGCCGTCGACAACAGGCTTGTAAGTCGTGAAAAACTCTAGAATTATAGTTTGGTAGCCAGGTTGCTTGACGTCGCCCCACTTTTCCAAGTCGAGGGCCTTGATGCCCGGCATGAATTTCTCCGTTGTATTATTGTTCATGGAGATTTGATAATTCCAAAAGTCTGTATTGATATGCCGAGGAGCATATACGTCTCTTGTAATCAAAGATTTGTACTACGTCACCTCCCCTTTGTTAATTAAATCGAACGCAGCCAAGCCTCCCCCGGCGTTTCTCGTTCCTCTACCACAACTTCTTCCCGAGTTGTTTCCCTTTCTCGGTTTTGAACCAAAAGCCATTGCGACAACACAAAGAATTTTAAAAATATAAACTCAAAAAATCATTCAGGAAATTCGTTGAACACCTGATGTGCGACAAACTTTCAACCCAAAAACAACCTCCAAATCTTCCCGACAATCAATCACCTCTCATAATCCCTGCAAATCAATTCCCAAGCAGTTAATAAGTTCGAGTTCGAGTTCAAGCCGTTTTACCTCGAGAATCGCAGATTCGTGTTCTTGAGGTTTGAGGAAGAAAATTTGGAATTGTTTCATTTTATTCCGAACGGATGGAATTTCTTAAGTAGTTCTCCGATCGAATACGTTTGTTTGCAAGAATTTGGGACTAAGAATTCCTCAAAAGTGATTTTGCTCTTTTGCTCTGTAAAATGGGAGAATAATTAGTTAAAGGGTGAAATTTTAGGGTTAAAGAAAGCTGACTTATATAAAATTCGCGTTGTCCTCCGATCGGATTTCGCTCCTATCCAATCGGATGTGAGCCTAGTGTGTTTTGTCCAATCGAATAATGCTCTATTTTGGTCGGATGGTTCTTCAGAAACTTTAATCCAATCGGTTTAGCCCTCCATCCGGTCGGATGGTACTGTTTTATATATATATATATATATATATATATATATATATATATATATATATATATATATATATATATATATATATATATTGAATTTTACTTTAAGTATGTACGTTGATTTGTCCGTGCAAAACTAACGAGAAGATTTGTTAAATAGAGATAAATCGCGCAAGCACAAATCCTTTATTTATTCAATATGTGAGCATAATTGCTCTTTATTTAAACTGAAAATTCAACCAAACGATAACAAGCCAATTCTTAAAAACAAGTGCAACTGAAATAAAATTAATGTAAACAAGGAATTATGACCCTATGACACTATTTGGGCTAGGGGTGGTTTAGGTCCATAAGACAAATCTTCAAGGTTTTTTATATCCTCCTCCATCTTGACAATTTCGGCCTTGAGTTCAACGATCTTGTCGTCAGCCTCTGTCAAGAACTTGTGAAGGGTAGTTATATCCTCCGTGAGCCATCTATTCACAGATATAATTGGAAATATCCGCCCTCATCTCTCTGATCTTTTCTCTTTGCTCCTCCAGTTTAATTTCAAAACTCTCCACCGTATCCTCATACTTTTTTCTACTTACCCAACCATGGCCAAAGTAAATGAGGGATGGGTTGTTGTTCATGTTTCTTAGTGAGTATCCAGAAACCATGGAATTTGGAAAGAAAAAGATATATAGTTGTGAAGAATAAGAACACTGAAGATGGTTTTTTATGGGAATCCAAAGCTTAGAGGAGGGGAACCTAAGGATCTTTTAAAATCAAGACGTTCCTAGTTTCTCCTTGATTACCAAAAATAATAGGACTGAAAATTAGTCAATGTTCAGCACAATCCTTACTAAATCAGTCTTACCTTGCGTAATATTCTTCCCAAATCTGTGTCCAGATTTAGTTGATCTCGCCGCGATATCCGATCGGATTGAATGTTGTCCGACCAGATGGTGTGTAGTCGTCATATCCGATCGGTCATAACCTTTGTCCGGTCGGATGATAGTCCAGTAAGTTTGATCCGACCGGTTGTCTTCATCCCTCCAGTCGGATAGCTTGTGTTGAAGGCTGATTTCAAGCTTTCTACAAATCTCAAAGCACAAATAATATCCCTATCTCTATTCTAAGCTTCCAACATGAAAAATATGTACAAAAATGAAAATAAAATAAGAACACTTGGGTTACCTCCCAAGAAGTGAAACTTTTAACGTCTTTTGCTATACGGTACCTCGTATTGGTTCAAGAATCTTGAGGTGGATCATTAAGTAGCATGACTTCATGTTCGATTTTGGGGATGGGTCCCCCATGGTATAACTTCACTCGATCCCCATTGACTTGGAATGTGGAATTGCTTTTCTTGTCGTACACAGTGACAGCCCCATATTTGTTGATATTAGTAATCATATATGGCCCACTCCATTTTGAATTGAGTTTTCCTGGAAAACGTTTGAAATGTGAGTTAAATAGTAAGGCTAGTTTCTCCACCTCCAAGTCTTTTGGAACAATCTTCTTGTCGTGCATATCTTTCATCTTTTGCTTGCATGCCCATGCCATCTCATAGGAGTCATTTCTTATTTCCTCCAACTCGCTCAATCCCAACTTCCTAAAGCACCAGCCTCATTCACATTCATGTTCAGTGTTCGTATGGCCCATTCCACTTTGTTTGCTAACTCAACCGGAAGATGACAAGCCTTTCCATAAACCAATCGAAAAGGACTCATGCCCAAAACCATTTTGTGGGCCATTCGATATGCCCATAACGCATCAACAAGTTTCATCGCCCAATCTTTACGGTTTGGCTTTACTGTCTTCTCCAGAATGCCCTTAATTTGTCGATTACTTGTTTCCACTTGTCCCGACGTTTGCGGATTATAGGGGGTTGATATTTTGTGCCGCACTCCGTATTTTCTCATCAACCGATCGAAAGCACGGTTACATAAATGGCTACCTCCGTCACTTATGATCGCTCTTGGCACCCCAAAATGTCTGAAAATGTTCTCGGTTAAGCACTTGAGAACGATCTCAGAACTAGCCTTTCAGGTTGGGATTGCTCCCACCCATTTCAAAACATAATCAACTCCAACAAGTATGTACTCATATTCTCCACTTGTCGGAAATGGTCCCATAAAATCGATGCTCCATACATCGAAGATTTCGATTACTTGATTAGGAATCAATGACATCTCGTTCTTCTTCCCTATTGAGCCGATCTTTGACAATTATCGCATATCTTACAGTATTGGTGTGCGTCGGTGAATATTGAGGGCCAATATAGTCCGGATTGGAGGACTTTGAAATGTCCTCCTTCATTATGACAAAACCTCAACACATCAATCTTTTTTTCATCTGGCACACACATTCGATAAAGTCCATCCTTGAAACGTTTATACAGGTATGGATCGTCCCAAAAGAAACTCCTGCATTTAGACAAAATCTCTTCCTTTCTTGCACGGAAAGGTGGTTAGGGATAATATTGCATGCAAGATAATTGACAAAATCAGCATACCAAGGCTCTTCAATGTTTTCAATAGTGTTAGCATCCTCATAAGGAAAAATATCATCAACAAAATCAAGTTTACTAGACTCGCTATCTATTAACATGCAAGACAAATGATCGGCAACCACATTTTCACATCCTTTTCTATCCTTGATTTCAATGTCGAACTCTTGCAAAAGGAGAACCCAATGAATCAACATTGGTTTACTTTGGATTTTTACAAATAAGTGGCGCAATGCCGCATGATCGGTGTGCACAATTACTTTTGACCCAACAATATAAGAAGGGAATTTATCTAATGAAAACACTACAAAAAATAGTTCACATTTAGTGGTGGTATAGTTGCGTTGTGCACTATTTAACATGAGACTATCATAATAGATTACACTTAACAATTTATCGACCCGTTGCCCCAAAAGAGCCCCTACCGCGTTGTTAGACGCATCACACATAATTTCAAAGGGTAGTGACCAATCGGGTGCAACTACAACCGGTGCCTGCATGAGTTTTTCTTTTAATACGTTAAAAGTATCAAGACATTTATCATCAAACTCAAAAGGCACATCTTTATTAACAATTTACACAACGGGTGGCAAATTTTAGAAAAATCTTTTATGAAAAGCAGATAAAATCCCGCGTGCCCTAGAAAACTTCTAATTCCCTTAACATCTTTAGGTGGTGGAAGGGTTTCAATAACATCTATTTTCGCTTAATCAACTTCCAACCCCTTGCTTGACACAACATACCCAAGCACAATCCCACTTTTTACCATAAAATTCGATTTCTCCCAACTCAACATCAAACAATACTCTACACATCGTTCTAGCACTCTAGATAAGTTATTTAAACAATGAGAGAAAGATGAGCCATAAACCAAAAAGATTTCCATGAAGACTTCGAGGAAGTCGTCAATAAACTCGGTGAAGATGGATAGCATGCATCTCTGGAATGTTGCTGGTGCATTGCATAATCCAAATGGCATCCTCTGGTAAGCATACGTGCCAAAAGGACACGTAAATGTAGTCTTCTTCTAATCTTTCGGAGCTATCGCTGTTTGATAATAGCCTGAAAGGCCATCCAAAAAGCAATAGTATCCGTGCCCTATCAGTTTATCGAACATTTTATCTATGAATGGAAATTGGAAGTGATCCTTACTTGTTGCTGCATTTAGTTTTCGGTAATCAATGCACATGCGCCACCCGGTGGTTAAGCGCGTTGGAACAACCTCTCCCTTCTCATTTTCCACAATCGTTATGCCTCCTTTCTTTGGAACGACGTGCACTGGGCTGACCCACTCACTATCTGATACGGGGTAGATAATTCCTTCTTCAATGAGTTTGAAAATTTCCTTTTTGACTACCTCTTGAAGTGTCGGGTTCAAGCGTCTTTGTTCGTCCCTTATTGGTTTGGTTCCTTCTTTTAACTCAACCCGATGTATTGTTAGAAGAATTTTCGTGGTGTTGAAATATATCAACGGGTTAATGGCTTGATATTATCGGAAATTGATTCAATTGAAGGATTCAATGTGTTTCAAGCTTTGGAAATAAAATGAAAATGAAAATAAATCAATTAAACTAGCTAAACTATTCTAGAAATTGAAAATGCATGTTGGTAGAATGCCTCGTCGGATGCCTCAATATGGAAAAGCAAGCAAATAAAGGAAATAAGCAAAAACAAGCATTGTTTCACCAAGTACAAGCATGCAWGCACAAGGTACAACTATGCATAAAACTCAAATAATGTAAATTAACATAAATCGGAAGCATGGATCTAAAGAGCAAGAAAAGTTGACATGAAAGTTTAAAACTTTTCAAAAAATAACAAGCAAGGAAGTGTAGATCTAAGATTTAACCTAAAACTATGCATGAAATTAAATTGCAAATAAAGCATCGGAAAGACTTGAAATCAAGACGATCTAAGACTTGATCTATGATCTAGATGTGTCACTCATCTAGATTCCATAGCCAATTCTTAAGATCTAACATGAATTCAAGGTGCTAAGACAAAAAGCATAAAATGAAGAACAAGCATGGAAATGAAGAACAAAGCATGGAAATAAAGCATAAAACTTGAAATTGAAAGGAAACTTATTTGAATTAAGAAATGAAACAAAGCTTGAATGTAATTGCATCAAAAGTAACAATCCAATGGAGTACTTGGATTCTTCTTAGGCTTACAAACCCAAGGAGGTGCTTGAAATTAAATCTAATATAGAAATTACATCAAATCTTAAAAGTAAATCTGAAACTTAAGAAAGAGAGAATTATCCAATAGCTTGAGAGTAATTTGATCCCATCCCCATGTTAGGGCTGGGAGGGGAGTTGTTTCTTTCAATGGTGTAAGGTGTGGGCTTTATATAGTTGTTTGTAGGGGTAAAAATGTCAAAAATACAAAAATTCCCGCAGCCCTCAACGTTGCAGTCGATCGACTGCAGAGGTGTCGATCGATTGCCTGTTGATCGACTACAGGGCAGTCGATCGATTGTAGGGCAGTCGATCGACTGCTCTGCTTGCAAGATGTTGGCTACTTTCCGGCAGTCGATTTGGAGCTCTTTCAGTCGGTCCGTGACTATTCGATCAACCACCATTCCATCGGTTAGTCGATGTGGAGCTTTTCGGTCGATCCTGGATGCTTTCGGCTCGAATTTCTCATTTTATGGTCCAAAACATCCACCGAGTGAATATAATCCTTTTAGCCACCTACAAAACAAGAATTCCAACTTAAAAACCCAAAAATAGCTCAAACATCTTCACAATTTGTACACTTTAAGCCTAGAAGCAAATAAACAAGAAAATGACCTAAGAACTAGAATAAACAACTCAAAATGACTAAAAACAAAGCTAAACTATAGCTAAAGATACTAGGAAAAAATACAACAATTACATGCAAAACAAATACCCCACACTTATCGGTTTGTTTGTCCTCGAACATTGAAAAGAATCGAGAGTGTACATGCAATTAATATTATGTAAGAAGAAAAATCCTTGTGCTTATCCTTATTAATATGAAGGAAGTATCAACATAGACTCACTATTGCCAAGCATTGATCGTATTACTCTTTCTCAAATGAAAGCCAAATCGATGACTTCCACACAAATGGGATTTTGAGAGTGTTCGCTCAATTCGCTCAAGTGTTTAGTATATAGGATGTGTTTACGCTCAAGTCGGTCAATACATGCACCTTTTCAAGATTTCACAAATCGGACGCTCAAAATTGCTCGTAGTACATGACCAAATAAGAATCAAAAGAGGTCTTTATTATGGGTTGTAATGTTGGCTCGTTGGTAAGGTATGGAACATATGGATATAGTGGCTAACACACGATCAAACGTGATCAATAACTCACAAAATCCTAATTTCTAAAACCCGAAGCTTATAATCGCTTCACATTTCCCAATTCGCCAAACTTCTCATTCGAAACCCTTTCGTTCACTCACTTTCCTGACTTTTATCTTCACAACACTTAGAAGATTTATGAATTTGCTTCTTTTGTTAAAATTAACCCTTTTTGAATTAGGTTTTTTGCTTGAACGCACGCTTTATCACTTTTTGTGATTTTTGTTGGACTTTATTATATATATTTTTTTTTGTATTTTTTTGTATAAGCAACTCGAAACCCGAAACCCACAACTTATTTCCCACACGTTTCTCATCAACTAACAACATACTCTCTCACCTCACAAATTATGAAGATAAAAGAGCTAAATTCGAGCTCGGCTAACAAGAAACGGGATAAAGGCTCTAGGGGGCTCATTTTGGATTTTAAAGTAGCTTACACATATGGATATGGCCGGAACAAGGGTGATATATGTTCCTCGAGGTCATTTTCAAATTCAATCATGTACGAGCAAAGTCAAACCTCCTTAATGCAATTTCCATAAAAATGCAAGCAAGCCGATAAATCACACAAGGCTACTCACTAGTTTGAACTGAATTTGGGAGCAAGATCCAAAGGGTTTTTAGAGCGTTTCAATCTTTTCATGAGTAAAATGTAGATTATGTATATATATAGGCGGTTTTGGATGAAGCTCAAAAATTCAACTCCTTACACAAGAGGCCATAAACATGTAAAAGCCCAACAAGTAAACTATTCAAACGTCCAAGTAAGTGGTGATTGTTCAAAAATGTAATAAAGACACAAAACGACTCAACCATATAATAGCAAAAGTAGTAAGCGTCACTTCGCCAAGAATGCGTCACTTCGCCAAGGCTCGAGTTAAGAAAGACAAATCATGTTTGACAAAAACCGGGACCCTAACCACCTACCCACCCCACACTTAAACCATGCATTACCCGCATTTTAATGAAAACCAAGTAAAAGGAGGGGGAATAGAAACTTCCTTAACTGAGCGAGTTTTGGTCGAGCTCGGTGGGGTCCTCCTAGGCATCTAAGCAATCCAAGCAACAATCGAGCATGGCTAGTATCTCCAGGCTTCATGAACGCTACTCACTTATCCAATCTCCCAAGGTTGAAGTCGGAAAACAACACACTATACAAGAAAGTCACAAAAAAACTCAAGAAAATATGTACACGAACCTCAACAAAGTTTTTTTTTTGTTTTTTAATTTTTCAAATATTTTTGGATTTTCATTTTAAGAAGAAAATAAAAGAAATAGAAGAGAAGAACTTGGGTTGCCTCCCAAGAAGCGCTTGTTTTACGTCATTAGCTCGACGTACTCCCTTTTGGTCAAGGTGGAAAGATCACGGGAGGATCCACCAACACAATCTCCTCCTTGTCGGGAGGATCCACTCTTTGGAACGTCCTTGGCGCATTGCATAGCTCAAATAAGATCCGCCAAAAAGTAAACGTTCTAAATGGGCAAATGAAGATCATCACGGCTAGGTCTTCGGGTGGGATGGTGGTTTTGAAGTGCCCCGACGACTCATCGAAAAAGCAAAAGGAATATTCACCGGCTAGCTTGTCCATCATGTGGTTGATAAATGGGGGAGGGAAATGATCGTTCTTTGTGGCCTCATGAAACTTCTTAAACTCGATCAACATCCTCCAACCCGCTGAAGCCCTCGTGGCCAACAACCCTCCTTCTTCATCATCAAGAACTGAAAAGCCGCTCGTCTTGGGCACCAAGTCAATGGGCTTTACCCACTCGCTTTTGGACATCACGAACATCAAGCCCTCCAATAACAACGTCCACATCCCGGCTCTAACCATTTCATCAAAACTCGAATTCAAAGGGCTCACTCCCTCAACCACTCCGGGTCTCCACCCAATAACACACTTAAGAATTTTAAACCCTTCAACCATCCTCTCCTCCTCTTCTTCTCGGTGCGAGTTTGCAAGGATAATAATCGACTTTCTCTCCTCATCCTCCTCAGATAATCGTCAATTTTTCAAAGATGATCATCAATAACCCCCACCTCCCCCTCTAAGAAATCGTTGTTGCCCTCAATGACACATCGAGAATCATCTACACACAAATCGGGGCCACTTAGAGGCATAACAGACTCATCAAGAAGAACAAGGGTCTCATCCTCACAATATCACTCAATATCGACATCCGGTCCAACCTCATCCTCATTGCTCTCTCTTACAAGCAAACTCGTTCGACCGTGGCCTTGATGAATTCCATATACACCCACTCTTCGCAAGATGTTTTTGAAGTAAAAGGTAAGGGGTCAAGAGGGGTAAAAATACTTGGAATCGAAACCACGGCCTCCTCCGTCGGTGAGACAACTGAATCAACTACCCCACATTTTTCAAGGAACGTGACCGGAAGAGTAGGCGAAGGTGGTGGGTCCACGTGATAAGTAACAAGAGGATCGTGAGGCGGCGGTGGAGTAGGACAACCGGGTCCCGCACAAGGAGGAGTCCGTCCTGGGCTAGACATTTGAGCTATTTGAGCCTTCAATGTCGCTATTTTCGTAACCAACTCAAACTCCTTAGATGATAAGGGTGGAAACACCTCATGAGCATGTGTTGGTGGAGGAGATATTGGGTCTTCAAGAGGAAAATCCCCCACAAAGGGTCTACTAAAGTCTCCCATAGTGCGGACGGGGGGTGCATCGGAGATCAAACCTCCAAAGCGATCATAAGAATCAAGAACTTGGGCATTAGTAGTGGCACCACTCGGGGATTGATTGAAATTGAGAGGATGAGAATCGTCGTACGGGCCGGGGCTCCCAAAGCCACCATTTTACATATTCGGATAGGGAGTGGGAGCACTATAGCCACCATATAGAGTGGAATTCGGATTTTGGTTACCAACGATCCCATTTGGATTAACAAAGCCTCCGTTATACATGTTCAGAATTTAAGGAGTAGGGGCTCCGTAACCTCCATATGAACCGTTTGAACCCAAGAAGCCGCTCGACCCAACATGGTTTGCACCAAGACCTCCCATGTTGGGTTGACCATAGCCGAATCCACCATTGGCAACGTGGTTTGCACCATGCCCTCCCACGTTGCCAAGTCCATTATACATCCCATTCCCAACAATGTTTGCACCATGCCCTCCCATATTGGGAATGTGTCCACCATAGCTATAAGAACCTTGCATGCTAAATAAAAACGTCAAATAATAAAGAAAGCTAAAAACACCAAGAGACAACGATCAAATCGAAAGGCTTAACCAAGCCGAGTCGCAATAGCACCATTTTGTTGTGTAGTTTTTCACCGGAAATGGCGCCATTTTGTTAGAGGAGTTTTAGTATCCCCGGCAATGGTGCCATTTTGTTAGAAGAGTTTTCGTGGTGTTGAAATATATCAATGGTTTCATGGCTTGATATTATCGGAAATTGATTCAATTGAAGGATTCAATGTGTTTCAAGCATTGGAAATAAAAGAAAAATTAAAAAAAAGCAATTAAACTAGCTAAACTATTCTAGAAATTGAAATATCATGTTGGTAGAATGCCTCGTCGGATGCCTCAATATGGAAAAGTAAGCAAATAAAGGAAATAAGCAAAAACAAGCATTGTTTCACCAAGTACAAGCATGCATGCACAAGGTATAACTATGCATAAAAACTCAAATAATACAAATTAATATAAATCGGAAGCATGGATCGAAAGAGCAAGAAAAGTTAATGTGAGAGTTTAAAACTTTACGTAAAATAACAAGCAACGAAGTGTAGATCTAAGATTCAACCTAAAACTATGCATGAAATTAAATTGCAAATAAAGGATCGGAAAAACTTGAAATCAAGACGATCTAAGACTTGATCTATGATCTAGATGTGTCACTCATCTAGATTCCATATCCAATTCTTAAGATCTAACATGAATTCAAGGTGCTAAGATAAAAGGCATAAAATGAAGAACAAGATGAAATGAAGAACAAAGCATGGAAATACAGCATAAAACATGAAATTGAAAGGAAACTTACTTGAATTAAGAAATGAAACTAAGCTTGAATGTAATTGCATCAAAAGTAACACTCAAAGGGAGTACTTGGATTCTTCTTAGGCTTACAAATCCAAGGAGGTGCTTGAAATTAAATCTAATCTAGAAATTACATCAAAGCTTGAAAGTAAATCTAAAACTTAAGAAAGAGAGAATTATCCAATAGCTTGAGAGTAATTTGATCCCAATCCCCAAGTTAAGGTTGGGAGGGGAGTTGTTTCTTTCAATGGTGCAAGGTGTAGGCTTTTTATAGTTGTTTGTTGGGTCAAAAACACCAAAATTCCCGCAGCCCTCAGCGTTGCAGTCGATCGACTGCTCTGCTTGCAAGATGTTGGCTACTTTCTGGCAGTCGATTTGGAGCTCTTTCAGTCGATCTGTGACTAGTCGATCGACCACCAGTCGATCGGTCAGTCGATTTGGAGCTTTTTCAGTCGATCCTGGATGCTTTCGGCTTGAATTTCTCATTTTTCGGTCAAAAACGTCCGCCGAGTGAATATAATCCTTTTAGCGCCTACAAAACAAGAATTCCAACTTAAAAACCAAAAAATAGCTCAAACATCTTCACACTTAGTACACTTTAAGCCAAGAAGCAAGTAAACAAGAAAATAACCTAAGAACTAGAATAAACGACTCAAAACGACTAAAAACAAAGCTAAACTCTAGCTAAAGATACTAGGAAAAACACAACAATTACATGCAAACATGCATGCACGTCACCAGATTTATTCCTCTAATGTCTTCGATGCTCCAACCAATTTCTTGTTTGTACTTTTGAATTACCTCAATCAATTCCTTTTCTTCATGCTCGGCTGGTTTTGCGAAAATTATCACGGGTTTTCTTTTGTTGGCTTCGAGAAAAACATACTTGAGCTGGATCGGAAGTGATTTTAACTCCATTTTAGGTTCCACCACGGGTTGAATAGACGTTTCGTTCACGTGCTCCTCGTCAATCTCAAATAGGTCGACCACCCCCTCCGTATTAAAATCATCATCCTCGATGTTCCATTCCTCAAAAGGTATGATGCCGAACAACTCTTTCACGCATTGGTCTACTGAATCGAGATAAGAACAATCGGGTTCCATTGAATGTGAAGGAACGCTTTGAATGTCTTTAAGTGAAAACGTGACCGATTTGTCAAACACTGAAAGTGTCATTTTTCCTCACCCCACGTCAATCAAGGTATGTGATGTTGCCATGAATGGTCTACCCAGAAGAATGGTGTGCTCCTTGCTTGATTTTGCAACTTCTCCGACATCTAGTATCACGAAGTCCACGGGTACTACTAAGGAACCAACTTCTACCAAAACGTCCTCGACTACTCCCAGAGGGTGTCACACTGATCGGTCGGCTAACTGAAGTCTTAAGCTCATTGGTCTCATTTCTCCGAGGTTGAACTGTTTGTAAAGGGCGTAGGGCATCAAGTTGATCCCTGCCCCTAAATCGAGCATTCCTCGAGCTTTTTGTCCATTCCCGAGAGTTATTGTGATGTAATAACTCCCTAGATCACCCACTTTCGGTGGTAGTGGTTGATGGAAAATTGCACTCACTTCTTTTGACAACACTATTATCTCGTTTGCCTCTAGAGTCCTCTCCTTTGATGCTAGTTCTTTGAAAAATTTCACGTATCCCGACATTGCTTTGATTACGTCAAACAGTGGTAAGTTTACATTTACATTCTTCAACATGTTGTAGAGATCCATGAGTTTCTTGTTCTCTTTTGCTGGCTTTAGTCGGTTTGGAAATGGTACAGAGTCTCGGATGACTCGTTGCTGTTTGATACTGCTCAAATTCTCCCGCGTATGAGTAGTATCCGACTAGATATCCTCTCCAATCTGATCAGATAAAACTTTCTGTCCTCCGGTCTAATTGGAATAATTCTTCGTCCGGTCGGATAAATCTTTTTGTTTTTCAATCCGATCGGCATTTTGCTTCGTCCGATCGGACAAAACTTCACGTCCTTCAGTCCGATCAGAATTTTGCCCTATCCGGTTGGACAAAACTTTTTGTCCTTCAATCTGATCGGATTCTTCCCTATCCAGTCTGATTCCTTGGCTGATTTTTCCTTCAAAATTCATTCGTCATCATGATCCTCCCCTTCCATCACTCTGATTCTGTTATTGACTTTCTTGCCTCCCCGTAGCACATGTATGGCCATTGACTGTTCGGGTTGACTGGGAGCTTTATGGAGTCGGCTCTGAGTTTCTCCATTGACGCGAAGAGTTGCCCTATCATCATCTCCAACTTAGCCATTTATTTCTTCGTTCGATTATTTTTCTCGATGGTTCGAAGGTTCTCTTCTCAATTGCGTAGCGTTTCCATCTCTTGCCTTTACCTCTAAAGTCGTAACTCATCGTCGAAATCTTGGGGTATTGGAGCTTGTGGGTGTTGTGGCGGGGCTTGATGTTGTGGTTAACCTTGCCTCTGCGGAAAACGTTGTTGCCAACTACCTTGGCCCTTGTTCTGATAGGAGTTGTAATCGTTCTGTCCTCCTTGAATTTTATTTGGTGGTGGTGGCGCCAAATATTGAGTATCCAATTATTTGGGCGGTGGTGCGTAGTTGGGACTCCCCGGTCCATAACTGAGGTTCGGATGGTCTCAGATAGTCGGATTGTACGAGTTGTAAGTTTTAGTGAACTTTTGACCGAATTTGTTGTTGGATTGGAATTCTTGCATGGCGTTCACCTCTTCGTCCTCGTCTTTGTCAAATGTTGCGTCACACGCATTGGCTCCATGCCAAATGCTCCACGAATTCCACACGTTTCGTGTGATGTTTGCGTCGTTTCCTTCTCGCACGTCATCATTCCTGCCAACAATGCCACTTGTTTTGTAAGCTCCTCAAGCTTACTACTCTCCTCTTTAGATGCCGATACTTCATTCACTCTAATTTTCCTTGGTCTGGAACTTGTTTGCCTTGATTTTTCACCCAAAAGTTTGAACAAATCCCATGCCTCAATCGCGGTTAAGTCTCCATAGTCGTCGGCCTTGTTCTCAACTTGTTGCTTAAAGTTTGGCAACAATCCTTCATGAAAATAGTTATTGACCATCTCGGGACTATTGTTGTGATGCGGGCATGCTTGTAGAAGTCCTTTGTATCGTTCCCACGCTTCGTGGAATGACTCACCATCCATTTGCTCGAAATTGGTGATTTCTATGCTTAGTTTGGCCGTCGTTTGAGCCGAACAAAATTTGCCAACGAACTTTTTAAACACCATATCCCAATTAGTTAGGGAGTTGGGTTGCAATAACGGAAGGCACTGTTTGGATTTGTCCTTCAAGCTGCTTAGAAATCACCTCATCCTGAGCTGATTTTCGTTTAATCCAAATACTGGGATTCCGGACACCGCCGCGTAAAACTCTCGAATAAAATTAAGAGGGACTTCGTTTGACATTCCATAAAAGTTTGGTAATTGGTTGACAATGTTAGACTTCAACTCGTAGTCTCGGGCCACGGGGCCTAAGATGATAGCTGAACTATATGGACCTATGGTTGGGCACGCAAGGTCTCATTGTCGGCATTCGTTTGGATATCGTTTCCCTCGGTCTCCATGAAAGTTTCTTCCTCCACCATAACCATTGTCCTAATTGAGTTTCTCATCTTCATAAGGTTGGTCGTACTCGTCATTTTTCCAAACACGGTATATTTGTTCGTTTCTTCCGTCTCTGAAATGATTCGGTCCTCATGCTCAGTTCTCGACTGGGGCCCACCATTTCCAACATGATTGTCCTCAAATCTCTGATTTGCCCATGCGTTAAAGGCTCGGGCTTCCTCTTAGTTTCGAAAATGTTGTGGCATTCGATCAACTGGTTGTTCTGGCCACATAACTCGGCGGTCATCATAGGGTTTTGGTACCCTGTCGTGCATCGGAGGGTTAACATGTTCAAGGACTTCGTGTCCTCTTGGTTCTTCGTCACGATCATGCTCTTGATTTTTGATTTGATCAAATGTTCGTGCATCATCATTCTGTGGATTTTGATCTTGATTTTTTATGTCATCTTCGAGTGGCATGCCATATGGTTGATCATGAGGACGAACGCGATTGTCTTGTCCTCTCCCTCGACCATTTGTTCTTCCTCCTCCCCCTCCGTTCCCTCGGCCGCCATTAAGTGGATTGGTTGACATGATGGCTTGAGTTGCTTCGGATTGATTCCTGTTGGGGGAAGGAAAAAGTCGCCTTGGTCTTTCCACTCGTTCGATGTTATCTATGAATGGCATAAGTTCACCTCTTAGGCCTCTACGACCTTGCATAAACAACAAATAATCTCAACGCATTGAGTGGTAAACAAAAAACAAAAATAAACATAACAAACATAAATTTAACACGAATAAACTTCGTTAACACCTTTGCCACTACCCGGCACTGGCGCCAAATTTTGATCTGAGCTTTTATGTTTCAAAATTAAAATCCAAGTTAAACAAATATGCATCTAGGTTTGAAAACAAGTTAGTTCGCCCACAAGAGAACGGGGTCACTCGTAGACTAGCAAGTTAAACTGGGTCGATTCTCTCGAGAAGTAGAAATACGGAGTCAACGATGTTTATTATTAGTAAAACACAAATTCTAATTCTAAACACACGATCAAAGGGGGTTTTGTTCCGAATATTTTGAAAGAACTCAATTTAAGAAAACTCGATTAAAAAACTATCTTGCTTCGAGGGTGTCAACCTCTTCGCAAGAGTCGTTTAGTCGATTCACAAACTCAACAATTAACTATTCTTACTCGACTTAAAGACCGTTCCACCAAATATCATTCAAACAATTCATCAAACAATAGATATGCATTCACCAAATGTTATCCAAAAGTAGTTCTAACAAACCATTCCAAAACATCCAAATCACGGTAATGTGAATCAACTAATTAACAATAAGTAATTCATCACCAAATCATTCACAAGAACTTAATTATAAACGATTCAAAGAAATATCCAAAAATAACATCACAAGATTACTATCTAACATGAATTACCACACTCATTAACAAGATAAAAGGTTTAGAGTTTACTAAATCATGAGAAAACCCTATCACGATACTACGATGAATCCTTGCTAAATCCAGCTACTCCGGAGATGAAATGAACCACGCTGAATCCTGGAAGCTTGTCATGAACCTCCATCTCCAGCGTCTATCACGAACCAATCGAACTTCTAAATGAATTTGCTGTAAAGGCTATAAGTCAAAGGTTGAGAAAGTTGTCAATTCTCTCTTCCAATGGTATATGATCGAGTCTAAGGATGAAAAGATGGGTCTCCTCTGAGAATATCTGAGTTTTAAAGTCTCAAAAGTCATTTCGTAACTGAAGAATCACGAAAATCTGCATTTGTAATGTATAAATCCGATCGGATTGGTCATGTGTCCGATCGGATGAAAGTTTCTGTCTTCTTGTCCGGTTGGACGTAGTGCTTATCCGATCGGTGCATGCTTTGAAGGTCAATCCGTTCGGTTAGTGGGCTTATCCGATCGGGCATGTGTTCTTTTGGCTGTTTTGAGCGATGAATCCCTTGTCTTAATCTCCAGGTTTTGTCATGTGACTCAGCTGTAAGAGAAAAACAAGAAAAATGGTTCAAAATGAACAATTATTGAATGAAAAGTCAAAAAGTTAAGCAAAAGGCCAAAGAATGCAAAATCATGCAAAATAGTTATTCTTAACCTAAAAAGACGGTAAAAAGACTCAAACATGACTCAAAATATGTACAAAAGCATAACAAGAACGTGCGAATCACCGAGTCACATGCATCGTACATTGATTTTGCACGTATGTGGGTATTGTTGGAGAAAATAAATTTGAAAAAGTTATATTTTGTTAATTTTCCTAAATATTCCAAATATAGAAGGGTTGTTGTCATCGGAAACGAGTTTCATATTCATAATTTACGTTCAAAGCAGTTTAACGTGGTACATTCACTTTCAAGAATCCGTGGTCAGATGAGTGAGAAGTCAATAGCCAAACGGACATTTGAGAAGTGAATTTGGAAGTTGAAGAGGCGGTGGGATTTCTACTTGGAAGTTAGAAAGTGCCCCATAGGAAGGAGACATATTCATAGATGACTTTGTTAAAATAAGTGAAATGGGCATGGTTACAAGTTGAATAAGGATGGTAATCCCCACACGTGCGCCACCTCCGGTTGGCCGGCCCGACTCAGGCTTAGGCATGGGTGCAGCCATGGTTGTGGCCGCTGTGCATATCCCAGCTGGGCTTGAGCCACTTTGGGACTTAAAGTTTTGAACCCGAAACTATTTAATTCCTTGTATTTTTGAGCTTTTTCAGAAATCTTCCCAACCTTTCTTGTTGAGTAAGATAAGAAGATTGACTTATATTATTAATCTCAATTTCTGAGATTTCCTACCTTATTTAAGTGCTCTCCCTTAACTATAAATACTACCCCTATCTAGTGTAAAATTTGTACCTAAGAAAATCATCAAAATACACATCTCATATCATATTTTTCCTGCATGCCTCACGCATTATTTAACCCGCAGTTAGGGTTTATTGCTCAATTGTCTGATCATATCTCATTTTTTAGGGTGACTGGATTGACTGCTTCTTCTGGTGCCATTGCCATTGTATCTTGGAAGGTTTACTGTCATATATCCATGAGCACAACGTAGAAGGCAATACGAATCTTAAAAAAAAGTTTACTTGCCTTGACACATTTACGTTTCGTTATTTATTATTATTTTCCCATTTAATTGTAATAGATCTCTATGTTAGTTCAAATTATCCATACTGTTATCCAAAGTTTATTAATGTATTCCCAATATTTATTCAGTTCATCAAATTGAGTAATTATAAATAGTTTCTTATATATAAAACTTAAAGAGATAATAAAACGATACAAATAAAACATCATATAGTATTCCACAATTCCTCATTCCTTGAAAGTTGCAATTTCACTATCTATCCCTTCAACTAAAGTACAATTCACTATCTATCCCTTCAACTAAAGTAAAATATATAGGGAAAAGGATCAAAAACACTTTTCAATTCCTATTGTTTGAGTGAGGGTACAAATATGCTTTGAAGTACGTTTATAAATAATTACATTATTAATATTATTCCGTCCATTTTCAATTGATAGTACATTTCTCAAAAAAATCAACAAAATTTAATTAATATAATTAAAGTAATAAATTTTACATTTATTTTGTAAATATATTTTTACGTTAAAAATAAGAAAAGAGAAAAATTATGACGGTTAGTATTCCTAGAATCAAATATGTAGAGAGAAAAAAAATACTTTTTATTCCTAAATAAGCTTTATTTTTTCTGAATACAATTTAATTGTCGTCAATATACATTCAATAGAGGCAAATAAAAAAGCCAATACCAATTATACATTTCAAGAATATAAAGTGTGCTATGTTCTGAGAAATAAAAATAAAGTGTTATTTTTGATATGGAGGGAGTAGTTATTATTGGTATTTACAGGTTCATTAGCTACATTGAGTGCACCACACTCAGTTAAACTTATCCATCTTTTGCTATTTCACACCATATTACAAATATTCAATTTACTTTATGTCTAAAATAGAAATAGTCCATTACGACCATATCACACCCAACATGCTTTCATAAAATTAAATTATCTCTATTATTTCCTACCTCTCTTTGACTGAATTAGCCCCGGATTAGATGGTTTGTGATGCCACCAGTTAGAAGATTACCGCCTTTAGTTTGTTTTACAAATGGCTTCAAACCGTCCAACTTCTATTTGTAAAAGTTGAACTATAAGTTATCCGACTCATTCAGTAACTATTCAACACAGCCTTGGCTCGTTTCCTACTCCCGGCTACTACTGCAAAAAATGCTTTTGACGGTGGTTCTTTTTGCTTTTTACGGAGGTTTTGGAACCCCCATAGAATGCAGTGCCGTTGTTTTTTATGACGGATCTTTAACCGCCGTAAAAAGTGACGCCATTTACGGCAGTTCACGAAAAATACCTTCTAGAAAGTCTGTTTTCCAGAACGGACATTTTACGACGGTTCTTGAAAAATACCTTCTAGAAAGTCTATTTTCCAGAACGGATATTGAAAAATAATTTCTAGAAATTAGTAAAATAAATTAAAAAAACAAAAATAAATGAAAGCAGGTGCACCAAAACCAATACTTGATATTTTTTTTCTACAATCAACTTTAAATAAGCATATAACATGCAGTTTTAATTTGGTTATTTTAATAAGCATATTACATTAAGGAACTACAAATTCAGACTGAACATCCATTGATAAAAGCACCCAACCAAATTAAACTACATAAGAAATCACTCTTGCATATTTGCTAGTAGTACTAGAAACTAGTAACATAATCTAAACACCAGTGAACATGGAACAAGACCATAAAATGATTCACTGCTGACCCTTCTTCAGCTTGACATTTCTTTTCATGGACGAGACTTGTGAATCAAATTCATCATTATGATTATCCATATTTGAGAGTATCAACAGTACGTGCACTATAAGGAGTCGCAAATTCACAAATGTCCCGGTAAACTCTTCAACATCCTTGCCGGTATTTTTACTCTCTCCAAGCTGACAAGCAATGGTGTCACTCAAACGGGGGCTTCAAATTGATATGCCCAAAATTGCGGTTAAATATTTGCTCCATATTTTCAAACCAATGGCAAGCGACAAAACCCCTTAGTCGTTCACAGGAGTTGCAGGATCGACCACCATTCCAATACACCAACTGTGTGCCCCTTTCCCGAAATTCAGGCCTGACAGAGGCAACGAAAAGGAGATTCGGAGGGGAAAAAACCTTGATGCCATTGGCAGATGGATACACTCGGGGACCATTTGAGAAAACTATTGGAATCGATAGTTAACTAAAATCATAAATCAACATATATTTAAGATGCTCAACACCCCCAACCACACATATATGAAGAAGAACAATATGCCAAAAGCTTCAGACCTTAACCAGAATATAAAGAATACACAAAACATGTTTATACTAATAATTCCATTGGTTGCATCTGAATTATATGAGATAAATTTGGGCATAACAAAATTCATGCGTAATAATTCAAGAATCCATGAAAAAACAATGAATAAGTGAGTTTTAGGGCATAAATCCAATCACATAAGTAACACAACCACACAATTAACCATAAATATGGAACATAAACTATTACTAATCGCAACACAACCACAAAATTAACCATAAAATAAATAAAAACCAATTAAAATATTAATTCATAAATAGAGATGTGTGTGCGATCACACAAACTTGATGTTTTTCTCCAGTGCATAGAGCTTACAAATTCACAAGGTCGAACCAGTGAAACCCGATAACTCAGTTACATTCTTTGTCGATCCGCCCTGCAACATCCGCTGCAGAGCTCGTCATGAGATCTGAAACTGAAACAAGGGTACAAGGCGATGATGAGTCAAACTTGATGGAGAAACGTGGATTATGAGTTCTATTCCTGTCATCATCTTCCTTAGGTGTGAGCCGCCGAATCAGTCACCATCTCCGTAGTGCCACTCACAATCAAATCATCAAAAGCTCACCGCTTGTCCAAGCCCGTCACTCTAAATCTGCGGCCGATTTGTAGCTCAACTCCAATTATCTGTCAGTCACGTGAAATTTGATTTGTCGGCTTCATGAGTGATTCTCAGATCGATTCATAGCCTAGTTATGAGGAGAAAGATGAGTGTTTTTGGTATAAGAAAAATAGAAGATCATTTGGAAGTAAAAAATATAGAAATAACTATCTCACCTATAGAAAAACATCATTCTTCGATACGTTCTCGTTGCCCCACGCGGCCGCAGCATTGGCCCTCTCCAGTGAGCCACAGAGAATCAAATCCCCATCATCACCCTCCTTGTAGACCTCAAACTCTATAAGGCCCGAGATTCAGACGCTGTCGGTGCTGATGTACGTCACCTCAGAGAAGTCCTTGTCGACTCGATCGTGGCGGAGGTTGATTGAGATGGAGTCAGATGACAGGACACGTGCGCCATTGATTTCCAAGAGAACGCCGAACTCATGGCAGAGCTGGAAGAGCTTCAGGTAGTCACGTCGCAGGTTGATTAGGGTATAGTTGGAAAAATGACGGAGAGGTAAAGAAGAAGGAAGAGGGAATCAAAAAATTGGGCGAATGCAGATCGTCAGATGAGACATGGATTAACGATTGAAATAACTTGCCTGAGCAAGATGAGGGTCGGTGACATGGTAGCCTACTAATATACGACGGTTCTAAGGGAACTGTATGAAATGTATGAACTAATTAACGTCGGTTCTTAAGGGTCCATCGTGAATACTGATTTGAAATTCCTGCACCTACTTTTAAAATATAACTTTTTCAAAGCATGAAAGCTCGCTCACAAGAGAACGAGTTCGCTTGTAGGTTGGCAAGTTGAACTGATTCGATTCTCTCATGGAAAACTAATCGGAGGTTCCATTTGTGTTTATTTTCATGAATAAGAAAATAATAAAAATAACTAATCTAAACACTCAATCAAGACTTTAAATTAAATGATGAACAAGGAAATTAAAAACTTTAAAAAGATTTAAGAAAACAAAGGTTCTAGAGCTTCGAATCATCTCCACGACCAATTGACAATCCAAATGATGGTTCTAAACGAATCTAGGATCTAGACCTATAAGATCTATCCAACAATCATCCACAAATTCAATATCACAATCTGAATGCAATCAAGAAACCAATTCATCATGCTTGGGGGGTTTGAAGTTTTGATTATGTTCTAATAAGAATTTCTAACAAGCATAAAATTAAAAAGCATGAGAAACTAATTAAACTAATTATGCAAGGAAATTAAAAACTTACTAATTAATCGAAGAAGATTAACATCGTCCAAGCGAGAAAATAAACTAAGAACTATTCTATTTAATCTAAGAACTAGAAATTTAAAAACTAAGAATTATGTAAGTGTATCAAGAGAAATAGAGGAAAAACCTAGGGTTTGTCAGGCCCTAGGAGTCCCAAAAAACGTCTTCTATGGTTTTAAGAAGTATGGGAAGGTATATATAGGTTTACAAAGACTATGGTCTCGTGGACATGTCATTTTCTATGAGTGATGTTACTAATGGAACTCCTTCAGACGCTGGTGCCATTGATTCTTTTCTTGGCCTCTGTGCCTGGTCGTCTAAGCTTGATGAAATGGAATACTTCATGCATTCCTTTTTTGGCTAGTTCTGGCTCTTCACTAAAGAATATAACTCTAGGACATCACCCTATGTGATATTTGGGTTATTTTTTCTAGGTCTTGTTCACTGCATCTAGTATCCATCTCAGAAGTTTTGATATTTCTGAGAAACTTGGTGATTTTGTATGAACTGATGCTAAGGCTCTGAATTCATACCAACATTTAACGTCTTGTGGATGAGATTCTGGCATCATCCATAATATGGGGTATCTTTTGGACACATCTACTAGATATTTTGACGAATTAATCTCATCCTGATTATTAACTTCTCCCATCTTTGTTGATAAACCTAAAATGAGAAGTTTTCAAAATCTCATAAGTATCGATCATAGATTCGCATATATGTGGCCTAGTCTCGATCTCTTCTTCATTAACCACTAGTGGGTTGACTTGAAGACGCACGATTGAAATCTGGAATTTCAATTCTAGCTTGAGACAGTTCATCCGTAGATGACTCCATTTCAGTTCTCGTGCTAGGGGTATGTAAATCCCCTATTATAGGTGTAGAACCTTGTACTCGAAGTGTCTCCTTTAACACCATTGATGAGGTCGCACGGAGATGTGGCTTTCTCATTAAAGACCATAATTGTTCATTGGCGTGTAAACAACCTCATATTCGATCAAAAACTATTTCCCAATCAGCTCATTGTAACCTTCCAACTACCTCTACATTGAAGGTCAATGCATCGAACTCGCGTTAAAGCATCTCTAGGTGTTCCCTTAGATACCTCACAATTTTGAGGAATGAATCAATTTCTGATCCCTCCATCTCTTTTTAAGAAACCTACAAGAATAATTTCATGAGATTTTATAAAGAAAATATCATAATCATAAAATTGACATTCAGATTGCCATCTAAGTACTATAGCTTTTTCTGGTTTAGATTCAATTTTGTTTTTTTAAAAGGCTTTAACACTCGAATTATCAATTCTTAATGTGAACTTCTAGGATAGTATAAATAAAGACCATTTCTTAAATGCCTTTTAACTACAAATAATTCCTTCTCATTGATATGCGATTGATTTGCTTCACTATTTGAAAATAGTCCGCTGTAATATCTACATGGCACTTCTCCTTTTTGCGTCACTTTTGTAAGAATAACTGCCCACCAATAATCATAGGCATTTGTGTATAGAACTAATTCATCCTCGTCTTTCGGAATTGTCATCTTAGGAAGTTCTTTGCAAACCTCCTTAAGCATTTTAATCCCTTCATGGTGCTCTTTTTCCCATTTGAGATCGGCATCCTTTTTTAGTAGGCAACTAAAAACCTTCCTGGAATGTGCTAGATTATTTAAAAACATCCCAGCAAAGTTAACAACTCCCAAAAAACTTTGGAGTTGCCTTTTGTCCTTGAGCGTGTTTGGAAATCCTTTTATATTTTCTACAATATGATTTTGTTGAATGATTCCCAACTCATCGATTTCTATCCCAAGGAACTAGATTTTTTTTGTAGCTATTACTGCCTTCTTTTCTGAAAGCATTAATCCCTCCTTATGGCAAATATCTGAGAACATTTCCAAATGTTTTAGATGATCTTTCATGTTCTTTGATGCAATAACTATATCATCAATGTATACGGACATGAAACTAAAATAATCTTTAGTGAGATTATCTATCTTTCTTTGATATATATAGGATGCATTTTCTAGGACCATGAGCATAATATTCTAGATATAGTGTCATTGTGGTGTGGAGAAGGCTGTGAACTTCTTGCTTCCTTCTTCCATCTTAATCTCGTACCAAATTTACAATCGAAATTGGAGAACACTTTTGCATTTTCAATACAATTTACCAAATGTTCTCTACTTAGAATATAATATCTATCAAATCTAAAGATGTTATTAATTCTCCTATAATCAATAACTAATCTTGATTTTCCTCTTTATTTCTTCGTGGTTGCGGACCACGAATCCCAGATTACTGTATGGAGAGACTCCTGCTTCAATTAACTTAAGGTCATTGCGTTTCTTAATTTTTTGTTGTATATCCTTTCGATCTTCTTGATTCAATAGGATAGTCTTGTATCTAAGACACTCATTTTATTTTCTGACTTTCACCTTCAAAGAAGCTTTGAGATCATTCGTATCCCACCATGCCAGAGGATCTTCATTGAACTTCTTTTGAATCTTTCTTTCGATATCCTCTAATGAAATTTTTTCTTCCATGGTGATGTCTGGCTGTAATCTTGTGTCTAGTATATCTTTGAGAATTCAATCATTTTTGGTTTTAGCCTCTCTTCCTTTCGGCCTCCTAGATTCTCGGCTTATAATTCGAGAATTTCTTCTCAATACCTTCTTAGATCCTTCATTTTTTGGTGTTGAAGTTTACCTTCATCACCACGTTTGCTGTGGAAATCGATTGACATTTTCCGGTGGAATACCTCTTGTAGTTTCTAATCTATAATCTTATGATCATATGGGGTTGTGAAAAAAAGTCTTCTAGTCTTATTTTCTTTCGTAAATCTTTTAAATATCTATAAGAAATTATTACAAACAGAATATCTACTCTAGTATCATGGAAATAGATTGGTGGAGTCTTGACCTTGTACCATGGAGTACCATTTTCTCCTCCCATCATTATTTCCGCTTGCTTGATCCCTATTTTAAGGATGAGAATCCTTTTAGAGAAATCTCTTCCCCCCCACTGTTAATAACTCTTCCTCTATATCTTTAGGGAAGACTTGTAGTTTATCTGTACAGACCCCTAGGCCTGAATCAATGTAGGTTGCAAAATATTCTGCATGATACTTTTCATATATCATCGCAATGAGAATGTATATGGAAAACTCTATCCATAGAGTTATATATCATTCTGCAAAATATTATTTGATTTTGTATCTATTTTCTCATACTGTAAACTACATTCTATCTCTCAATCTTTCCCAAGGTTTATGCTCCTCGAGAAATTCTAAACTTAGAGTTAGCTGCTCTGGGGTTCTTCCCGTGCTACCCTCAATCACCATTTCAATTTCTCTAATCTTGAGGATTCCTTGATATCTTCCTATGAAAGGTTGTTGTAAGTGATATAATGCATCACAAGGAAAGATGTTATCTTTTGTGTAACGTTGAATATCACTTCTACACCTCTCCATCCTCCTGGGCATTTTAGTTCTCCATTAGTTCTGAACACTTCAGGAGCTCCAGTGCTTTGGCTAGTTCTTGGACCTTCCCATTGAGTTACACTAATCATCCTATCTTTTTGGAAAGACATTCTTCTTGGTTCGATCATGAGACTCTTGCTTTTATTAAGGACACGATGATCTTGGATTCTCATGTCGATATCTCCAATTGTTGAAGTTTGCATGATCTCTAGTAAGACGGATTTTGCCACGTTGTGGAAGATTCTTGGTATTTCTATGAACTCCTTTATTGAGAATACTTCTGAATGATGAGTATTCGACAGTGCATAGGAAATCTTGTATGTAATCGAGTAGGGCCTGTTTCCCTCCATCATTAGGTCTGGCCTCTTAATGACTTGATGAAGGATAAGAACTTTACTGAAATCTCGATCCGCCAAATTATATGCAATTATAGGGTAGGCGTTGAATGCCAATTTTCCTGCGTATAAATATCTTATGATCGCTCCATGACAAGAATCTTTCAGATTTGAGATTCTTTTACCAAAGAGAGTGGGATTTAATGGAGAATCAACTCCTTCTTCAGAAGTTGGTTTTATGATTACTCTGATGGCTCCAATATGAATCCATGAAAGTGTATTCACCATTTCCCTTTTGATTCCTCTCTTAATCTCCTGGATTTCTCTATAGTGGGATTATTTGCATCTCGATTTGGTTTCCTTTGTATTCCGTGGGTATTTCGAATTCTCCCGTAGAAATTCTATGGATAATTTGGTGAGTTTCTCAACCCCAACTTATCCATATCCTTTTCCATGGCTCATATTGTAAATCCTTCATACATTTGGAGATTTGGATCTTCTTTCATTATTCTCATAAGTGTCTTATGAGAAATCATTATATGAGAGAGGAATCCTAGAATATCCTCCTTAATTACTTGTTGAAGAAATTCTTTTTCACTCTGATTCCGAATATGATTCACTTCCATCTTCAGAGTATATTTCTTGTTCATAGATGCTGTCATCTAATGAGATATCCTTAAATTGATGCACCTGTATTAGATTTGATAATAGACAACTTCTTCGAACTCTTGGGTTGTCTCGAACTATCTAACTCCTCTTTTTTGATTTCTTGGGCAATCTGTAGAAATGTGCCCTCTCACTCCACATGTCCAGCAATTGCAATTTTAAAATTTTCATTAGCTCTAGTGTGAGGTCGTCTGAAAGTTATTTTTGCTAGAGTCCTGCCAGTGCATCATTGGCTTGAAAATGAGCCCCGGCTCTGGCTTGGCCCCGCCCTTTTCATGATTTATAGTTCATGTCCTTTTGTTTTAACTAGAACATTCTTTGTTTACCTGAAAACCTTCTCTTGTTTCTCAGATCATGAGAATGGATTATTTCTTTTTATGTCTCTGTTGATGATCTCCAACCACTGCTGGGATGTCATTTTCGACGCAATATAGAGGAATTGATTTATTGATTCCTCTTAATCTCTTGTATGAAGTGTTGCTTGGTAACACCAGTCTGCTAACTTGACTTTTAGAAATGACATCCTTCTAGCAACCGTATCCATATCAGTTGCTGGCTTGTATTTTTGGATTTACATTTCTCTCCAAGGACTTCAAATTTTCGCAAAGAATAATAGCTTTGCATCACAATCGTTCACCTTGGCTTTCCATCGGTACTCAGTGAATAGTTGGATGCATTTATCTACATGACAAATATCTCATAATTTGAGGCAATAGAGGACTTGTCGGTTTTTTTTCTCCTTCTCCTCTTGCATTCCCTCGAAATATTTTATGCCGATAAAATGGATTTTGAATAATTTGACCATATTATCGACTATCCCTTTTAATGATTCTCCAGACATAAATCTCATTTTTTAATCCGACCCTATTAAATCCCTTGCGATCATTACTGATCCTTCAAGGCTCATATCAAGGTGTAAAATGAACCCTTCATTTTCTAAGCCGAGAGTCTCCACCGCAATGTGCATTCTAAATGCCCAATCGTCTATTAATATCTCTCGATTTTTGAAATCTGGAATATCTAGATTTAACATTAGTCCATACGGATGTATATGATCAAGTTGAAACTTCATGTGTGGTGTGTTAAGAATATTTGGCCTTCGCGACCATTGTCTGGTACCCACTATGTCTGTAGAATCTTCTTTTATGGAGAACTCTCCAACATGTAGCATTGGTGCGTTTGGTATTGGTTCATGTGAATTGGTACTTTTGCCTGGGTTGAGACTTGTTGGTTTTGGTGTTGGATCACTTCTTGGAACTAAGGCTGAAGATTCTACTGAGTTCGTTTTTATATCTATAATACCCACCCCGGTGAAGGATTCGACAAGGTCATGTAGATCTTCAATATTGATTTTTTCCATTACTTCTTGATGTGTAATGGAGTGTCCTTGATTATAGCCATAATTTTTCTTCCTCGTTGGTTGTCTTATAACCTCCGTTGGTTTTCCTTTTTGATGTAAAAGGGGTTTTGTTCCGAATGTTATACGTCATCTTGACTTATCTTCAAGGGCCTTGACTCATTTTTGAACATCAACTCTCATGTTTTCTTTTGATATTCAAGTATCTCTTTCATCTGCAACTCGATACGTCATTGATGGTGGTCGATGTCTTGTACCATTCTTTGAATTTCTCTGAGATCTTTAGAATTTCTAGAGGAATCGAATATTAATTCGCTGCAATTGAATGGGATTCATGAGCTGCATCCCTATGATTCATCAGATCCGTTTTTAGCATCTGATTTACCCAAAGGTAACTCGGGTGATACATCTTTTGTTTCTTGCATTGTCTCAAGGTTTCCCTATTGACTTTTGCAAGGGCATGTTCAACGTATTGGTTGTCCCAATATGTTATTTTTTCTTGATGTTCTAACTCGTATATTTCCAATATTTTGAAAAGATCGCTTGAAGTGAACACATCTCGAATACTCATTTAGATTCATTTTTTATATATATCTCCCCACCAAATGTTAATTAACTAATTATAATAAAAAAAAATTAAAAGTTTTAATAAACCTAAACCTTGATACTATTTTATGGCATTTATTAATTTGAATATAACTTTTGAGCTTTTATTTTGTCAATAGCCAAATTAGTTTGCACATAATCAAAATTTGGGATATGTGTCATCTCTAGTGCACTTAGAGCATTTCAAATGCAATGTCAATTATAGTAAAATATTTGCCACATAAGCTAAATAATTTTATATGACAATTTTTTTTAAATAATGTCTAACACATTATCTTTTCTAAATGGTGAGTTCGACATTGTCTATTTGACTTCTTTCATAATTTATTGATCATTTTAAATTAATTATTTATTTCTTTTCATTCTTTAACTAATTAATAATCAATTATATTTTACCATCTATATTTATCATTGGAGAGTTTTATTTTAATTATATCTATCTTATTTTTCATGTTATTGATAATTTATAATATAGCATGGAAGATGCTCTTAGTATAGCATGAACTTTCCGTATTTACATCCCTTCTAACTGGGAACACACACGTTTAACTTCTCCTTGACAAGTTGATGTGATTGTCATTGATAATTATTTTCAACATTCTTAATAATATAATATTAAAAAACACAAGGCGCATTAAATACATATGTTGAGATTCTGGGTTATTTGGAAAGTCATTCTAAATGGACTTTTGAGTTTAGAAGTCCTTTCAAAATTATTTATAAGTGCGGTAGTTATTTGAAATTAGTTTATTAAAAGTGATTTATTCTAAAAGTTTATTTTAAATAAGTGTAAATTTGTGAATTTCTTATTTTCTCACAATTTTTATAAAATGGGCATCCAAATGTGTTATTATCAAATATTTTAAAATACATAAATGAACTTATTGAAAAGTCTATTTTTAATGGACTTTAATATAAAAGTGTTCATATATATATATATATGGAAACGATTATGGTACCGTGAAGGTAACATACCTCCCACCCCCTGCATTTACATCCCTTAATTTTACCATTATTCATAACCAACTTTTGATATAATGGTTCTAATTAAGTGGGGAATGGGAACCGTGTCATTATATGTGAACCTGCGAATTATTGCTTTTATTATACAATCACAGTGCTTTATTGATATTTTACTTATATACACTAGTAGTGTTTTTATTATACAATTCTATTATTTTTAATCAAATAAGAAAATACACAAAAAAATCTGATTCATCCATTTAATTTAGATCTAAGGCCCATAATTGACCCTAGGTTCACATTGAACCTATATATATATATATATATATATATATATATATATATATATATATATATATATATAGGGTTGAGTTCAAATGAGAACCCGTCATTATATGTGAACTTAGGGACTAATCCTGGCCTTTAGATTGGATAATCTTGATGGTTGAGAACATGACATGTTAGCATGGTAATATTGTAAAAAAATGCATTAATTAATTAAAAAGGGTATTTTGGACATACATCAACGTTTATAAAGAGCATTACGTTGTTCTTTAGAAAGCACAATAGATTAAGAAAAAAAACACCACGATTGTATACAAAAAGCATCGCAAATTTCGTCCATAAACTGCAAATTCAAAAATTTGAAATAAAACTCAAATCTTCAACAAACCATAACTTTTTAATTTTTTTTCGTTTTGAATGAAATATATATCAAATTAATCACATTCTCAAGATCTACAATTTAAGATACATATTGCATGTTTTAAAACGTAAAAAAAAATATATATAATTAAATTAAAAAAACTGGATAGTAAAAGCATCGCATACGACTGATTTTAGCACTATAGTACTGTATAAAAAGTACAATGAATCTGGACATATAATTGCATGTGTAATATTTTGGAGTGCTTTTTTCTTATATTGTTACAGTGCTTTTGAACTACACGACCACTGTTTTTATTTTTTCAACCATCCCTGCCGCCGATTCCAACCATTCGACCCTACCAACATCACAAATCACCAACACTAAATGAATTCCCGACGATTCTCGGCTGAAACCCAAAACGAACCCTGCCCAAACCTAAGCAGCCACCACAGCCACATCAACCCCCTCACCACCGGATTGCCACCATCTCCACGCCTGCCGCCGTGCCGCCAATCGATCGGCCGAGTCAGGCCAAGCCATCGTTTCTTAAATCCACAGCCCGACTTTGCTACGACGAATCGCCACCAGCCAGACCCATGTTGAACAACTGCCGACCCGAACAACCAAAACCCCAATCAGTCGCAACCGATCCGCCCGATCCAAATCGCCACCCCAACCGCCGATCTAACATTCACCAGCTGAATCACCACCCTAGCGAACCCACGGTTTCAACACCACCGCCGTCCGATTCAGCGGCGATCAATCGTCCCGATCTCGATTGGTAACGCCCAGCCACGATAGCATCCAACCATGTCCGCGCCACCTAGCATCCTCCATTTCGAATCGCCACCCAGCCGACCCCGGAGCCACCCCCACGTTGAATTGCGGTCGCCGTTTGCCGAACCACCGTCGTGGATAAATCGGAGGCGGAGGTTCTCTCTAGCGGCCGATTCAGATATTTGGGGAGGAGGTTTTGCCGATGGGACCTGAACGCCTGCCAACCGCTGTTCGGAGCCACTACGAGTCTCCTTCACCGTCGTTTTGTCGGTGAGCTTGGTGGAGAGAGGTTGGCGGCTAAGAATTGGGGAAGGGATAGGGTTTGGGGAAGAGAACGGGAAGAGACGGGGGATTAAATTTGATTTAGGGTGTTTATGTAAAATTACATAAACACCCTTTCCTACCATATAATTAATTTAATGAATTAAAAAAAATAGAAAAAATCTGGTCCACACACATTATTAGATCTAAGGCCAGGATTAGTCCATAGGTTCACATATAATGACGGGGTTCTCATTTGAACCCAATCCTATATATATATATATATACACACACACACGTGTGTGTGTGTGTTCAATAATGAAATTTCATATATGCAACAATTATTAAATGCTTCAAAATTGGAATTTTATTACAGGTAAAGAAGATGATGGATCTTATATATGGAGGAGGAAGTGTTGGCCTTATGGGTTTGGTCTCTTAGATAGTTTATAACGGTGGATGCAACGTGCTCGGGTAATTATGTACATGTTCGTGTAAAATCTTGTTGAAATAAATAAAAAACCGTATTTGTCTAGACGGGGAAATTTATTTATTTATTTTTTTAGAGGAACCAGTTTTTCTTTTTCCCCCTAAATAAAAATAAAGTAGAAACCTTTTGAAATGGCTGATTTCTTGAAATGAAATTCTTAAAGAAATCTAGTATATGGTAAATATATCATTTTACTCTGTTTATACACTCTTGGTAAGACTATATTTGCATTATTACCTGATGGTTGTTGAAATTTTATAAGTTTCTACCTCTGTTTTTTTATTTTTGTAGAGTAATCCCAACAGCCCTAGTTCCCATAGAGGTATGAATGATCCCCAACTCTAACATTTGCCTCTTCCTTCTCAAGTTGTGGGATTGGATTATTAAAAAACAAAAAAAACTCAGGGGCTCTTTTTTGTAGTTTATAAATAAATTTTATTATTTTTTAAAGAATGAAATCCAAATGATAATTTTGTTGCAGATATCAGGCCATGCAGTGGGAGATGTAATGGTTGTATCTGATATGCATGAAAGGAAGGCTGAGATGGATTGTCGAGCAGATGCTTTTATTGCACTTCCTGGTAGGGAGACTAGTACGAATCCCAAGTTCTTGCATAAAATTTGTGCTAACCATTTCACAGTCTGTTTTTGTACGGTTTGTATATATATCGTTGACACAAAAAGTCAAGTAATTTTATCTCGATGATGTATTCATCCTTAAATTCTGATGGAAATTTGTTATAATATGCTAGACAGAGATTAGGTGCTAACTATGATTTATCGTGTAAAAATTGTAAGTAACACTGCCTTTTTTTGTGTGTGTTAAAGGTGAGTTGCTGATATACATGCTTGTGGTGCTGTTAAGTTATATCCCCTATACGCTTATATACATGTGAATTGTTTTGGTGATGTTGAAATATATTCAACGGGTTCTTGGCTTGGTATTATCGGAATTCGATTCGATTGAAATATTCAATGTGTTTCAAGCTTGGAAAATAAAATAAAAATGAAAATAAAATAATTAAAATAGCTAAACTAAGCTAGGAATTGAAAGTGCAAGTTGGTAGAATGCCTCGTCGTATGCCTCAAATAGAAAATACAAAGCAAGTAATGGAAATAAGCAAGAAAATGCAATGTTTCACCTAGTACAAGCATGCAAGCACAAGGTACAATTATGCATAAAATCCTAAATAAAGCAAATTAACAAAAATTGAAAGCATGGATGTAAAGAACAATGAAAATTAACATGAAAGTTTAAAACTTTAAGAAAAATGACAAGCAACAAAGCCTAGATCTAGGATTAAGCATGAAACAAAGCATAGAAATAAGAATCAAAATAAAGCATAGGAAAAACTTTAAATCATGACGATCAAGGACCCGATCTATAGCCTAGGTGTGTCACTCAACTAGAATCCATAGTCAATTCACATGTTTCATCATGAATTCAAGGTGCTAAGGCAAAAAGCATAACATGAAGAACAAGCATGGAAATGAAGAACAAAGCATGAAAATAAAGCATAAAACATTAAATTGAAAGGAAACTTACTTGAATTAAAGGAAAGAGTAGCAAGCTTGAATTAAATTGCATCACATCTAACAATCCAAAGGAGTACTTGGATTCTTCTTAGGCTTACAAACCCAAGGCCAAGCATGAAAGTAAATCTAAATCTAGAAAAGAAATTACATCAAAGCTTGAAATTGAATCTAAAAACCTAAGAGAGAGAAATTAGATCTTAAAAACTAGAGAGAGGATTTTTAATCCCCAAACCCATGCTTGGGTTGGGAAAATGAGAGGTGTTCTACAAAAATGAGAGTTGTCCCCTACTTATATTACATTTAATTGGGTTTAAATGGGTCAATTTGGGCTTTAAAGGCTAAATTTCCCGGGTTTGACCAAGTTTAACTCGAAAATAGGCTCCCTAGCCACTTGGCTAGACCTTTTGGCTTGGTTGGTTGGTCTTGGGCGAGCTTGGCTTGGTTTTGGACGTTTGGAGATGGCCTTGGGCTTCCTTGGGGGCTTAGCAAGGCATGGGATGAAGATGGCATGGAGATGGCAAGGAGAAACGCCCTTGGCTTGGAGATGGCGTGAAGATGGCATGAAGAGGCGTCCTTGGGTGCAAGGGAGCTTGGATGGCTCAAGGATGGCGCTGGGATGGCCAAGGGAGGGCTGGCCGTCTCACATGGCTCAAGGATGGCGCTGGGATGGCCAAGGGAGGGCTGGCCGTCTCACATGGCTCAAGGATGGCGCTGGGATGGACAAGGGAGGGCTGGCCGTCTCACATGGCTTAAGGATGGCGCTGGGATGGCCAAGGGAGGGTTGGCCGTCTCACATGGCTCAAGGATGGCGCTGGGATGGCCAAGGGAGGGCTGGCCGCCTCACATGGCTCAAGGATGGCGGTGGGATGGCTAAGAGATGGCCACCATTCCAGAATGTTTGCCTCTTGTAGCTCCTTTTTGGCCTCCATGCCTTAGTTGAATTCACATCATCAAACCACCTATTAAATAAGACTTTTCAACATAAAAACCCAAGAATTTCACCAACCTTAAATCAATTAAAACCATTTAACCCAATTAAACATAAAATCAAAATAAGAACACAAAACCCTAAAATAAGAAAAATAACCTAGAAAACAAAGCTAAACGACTCAATAACCACTAAAAATAATAATAAAACTCTAATTAATAACACTAGAAAAACACAACAATTACATGCAAAATAGTGCTATTAAGTTATATCCCCTATACGCTTATATACATGTGAATTGTTTTGGTGATGTCCATAGTGCTCTAATAAGTACCAAGCAAAATGCTATGATTTCTGTTTATGTTTAGTGCTTATGTATTTGGAGAAGATGTTGGATTTGGTGGTGTTTTCCGTTGCACAACTGGATTAGCTGATCGGTTTGGGAAACGTTGAGTTTTCAACATTCCTCTTTGCGAGCAGGTGCTTATTATTAATATCATTACTCTATTTTTATTTATATCAATAATACAACATCACTACTTTTCAAACATTATTTGAAATATCTTTCTTATAATTATCATAAATTCTTACTATTCATACCAAAGATTCTGATTACCAGAGTTTTGTAGTAATTAATTAATGAAACTTAAATGAAGCCTTTATTTAACAATAAGTTCAATCTTTCGAGCAGGGCATTGCTGGATTTGCTATTGGTCTCGCAGCTATGGTTAGGCCTTTGAGATTCATTTGTTTGCACAAACTTGTTTTATCAGCTTTCGTATCTGACTCTGTACTTGGAAAAAATATATATATTCTAGGGGAGTCGGGCAAGAGCTGAGATTCAGTTTGCAAATTATATATTTCCGGCTTTTGATCAGGTATGCACACAATTTCATTATGAACTCTTTACTTAAATGCCTATGAATCTGATGTTTAATTGACACTGAATAATATATAATCTGTAGATTGTAAATGAAGCTGCTAAGTTTAGGTACGGAGTTGTAATCAATTTAACTGCGGAGGTAATTTATCTAAAAATATAAAAGGTTCTTTCTTTTAGTGATCTTTTTGCACACTCCAACACGCGTACTCTTCTTAGGTCGATATATATGACTAATTACTAATATATTGTCTTTGTTATTTAAATTTCTCAAATATTGATTGTGTTTCCCTTATTTTATTTTTTGAACTATGTTGTCTCATCAATTACTTCAAGTTGTTGTGGAGTTTGATTGGGTATTATATATCTAGAATTGAATTAAATTTTGTGCCTTCTTTTGGATAGTTTTTGTCTAAAAATATGTGCAAACATGTGTGTAGGACTACGACATACTCTAAGACCCCAAAATCTTTTTTTTTTTTTTGGGTTAAGTATTCAAGGGCAAAGTGTTAATCCAACATATGCTGAAATGTAAAAATTGGTGAAAAGGGCGGATGATACCGTCTTCTTGCTCTCACATTCATACTTAGTTTCAAAAGTGGCGTTGTCCATTTATATTAGTTTTGCTATCTTTATTTTAGATGTAGTCAAAATTCACTACACCATATTTGTGGATGTTTACTTTCTTTGTTTATTTGTTATATAGATATTCTTTTACTAACGATGATGCGGATAAATTATTTACAGAATGACGGAGAAGGAGATGATGTAGTAGATAATGACAAGTATGATGTTAAAAGAAATGTGCCGAGTATTGAGAGGGAAGACGAAGATTGTGAAGATAGCTAGTCTTTTAATTAATTCAATAAATAATGTTCATAAGATTTTATATTTTCTGTTAGTTGATTTATTTAATTATACATTTTTCTCCTACTATGTTGCGCTTGCATAATTCACTATTTTATAAATAAAATTTATCAATATATATATCTTTGTGTTATGTTGAAACACACTCTCTCTCTCTCTCTCTCTCTCTCTCTATATATATATATATATATATATATATATATATATATATATATGTGTGTGTGTGTGTGTGTATGTGTGTGTGTGTGTGTGTGTGTGTGTGTGTGTGTGTGTAATATAATATTCTTAATAAAATAAAATGTTATAATTATTGATAAAATGATACAAGAGATATTTTAAAAGTGCTACATAATTACTTAAAAAGTGCTACGGTGAATAGTTTAAAGTGATACATTTATTTTATAGAATGATACTTTACATTTAAATGTGCTGCCAAAAAGAGTATGTTTGGATATTGCTACATAAATATTATAACCACTCGAAAAGTGATGCATATGATAATTTTAAATGTAACACAATTATTTAAAAAGTGCTACACTTGAAGGAGTTCAAGTGATACAATTAATGAATAAAATGTTACAATTCAATTAAAAATGCTATAAATAAAGTGTTATTTTTAACAAAAAAAGTGTTACAAAAGAGGTCAAATATTGCAGTTTACGTGTGTTACTCCTGTGTGTTGCAATAGATGATTTAATGCAACACTTATGATAAGTGTCACTAAAAGCATGTAAAGTTCTACCTAAAACAATAGGTAACGCGAGCAATTGCATTGCTTATAAAAGTGTTACCTATGATCTATGGCAACATTTTCGACTCATTAGGTAATACTTTTAGCTGTTACATAATATAATTTATGTTTTAATGCGAAGGGCTATCAGGTAGCCTAAAGCATATTTCAAGTTATTATTATTTTTTCTTGGTGAAGCAATCTTTTTCATCGTATCAGATATTTATCAGCATTAATTGTTGTGTTTTGGTTAATTTTAATTTTATCCTCATTATCACAAGAAAGAATCGCATGATAAGTCTTATTAGTCCTAGTTAGTCCACTCATTTAATCAAATACAATAAAAAGAATATGTTAGCTTAACAGTGTTATCCGCGCATAGAATTAATTTGTCCTGTTAGCCGAGCCCTTATTGAATAGTTCTAATACTAATACTAATGAGTAATATACTGATCCTTACTAATAAGTTGAATCTGTCACATCTTTTGCCTAAAGCGATTTGCACAACTGAACCCAACAGATTGTGATTGCTGGACTATCATTAAAAAAATAACTATGTATATAAATATATGAAGCTTCAAAGTAGTGGTCATCTCTCATCTCATTCAGGAGTTGAATTTAACGAGACAAAAGAGGTTGCATATATATATATATATATAGTGGAAATAGAGTTCGACAGATGATTCCGTACACAAGGCAGGCCCCCGTGAGGTGAACGTGGCGATACCTAAACCACTTATTGAAACGCCCGTCTCCCTCATTAGCTCCTATCACCCGTCACCCTCCCACAATCAATTTCTTCCTCGTGCCGACAGAATGGTCGCCGGTACGTGTTTATAACTCATTTCAGCAAAGTTTAATTAGTTGGTTCCAAATAAGGATTTGATGTTTCACATCGACATGCTAATTGCATTGAAGTTGAGATTACTGTTAGTTTATTATAGTTTGGATGACAAATATCATGTTTTCATAGGCCTGAAATTAATGTACAATTTATTTGGTGCAAGTTTTCCATAGTGAATTTAACTAATATTTAATTTAAAAAATCGAAAATATTTTGGCATGGATCTCTGTACTAGGGGAAATACCCTCAACTGCACGACTACAACAATCCTTGCGTTGTCTGGGGTTTGGGCAATAAGGAATGAGGATAAGAATCAACAAGATGGTTTTTGATTGTCTATTTTTAAGTGTTCAGTTATACCCAAAACGTGATATGTATGGGATTTATCACAACTTCTATTATTCTAATACACGTATTTTTACAAGTACCCCTTGAGCATTTATATGTGGTTACTTTATTTATCATGTAGGTTTATTTAACCAAGATAGATGTCATTAATTAGCTAATTCAATATTATCATTTGTTATGTTGTAAAAATATTTGTTTAGAATACACTTGGGTAATCAAATATGATATATCTGAAATTATTATCTTCAACTTTTACTATGGGAATGCATCTTTGCACACACATAGGTTAGGTTAAGAGAAACTAGTTTCCCAATAATGTTATAAGAAAATTGTTTTCCCTAAAAAGAATGTGTAAATCGATCAAAATACATTTGAATTTAATAATAATAAATAAATTCACCCTCCATTACTCTAATAAAAAAGTTTTTATAAACCCACTAAATTTGTGAACTCACTGAGTTTACTAAGTTCACGAGTTCAGTGGAGTGTAAAATGCAATGGTAATTCAATCAATTTATCGGGACCAAAAGTTTTATCCCCTTGAGAGGAAACGAGTTTTCACTATTTCATGTGTACAAATATATGTTCCTTTTTTTTTTAAATTAATAATTTCTTATAGAGAATTCATGCATTTTATTTTTCAAAATCTCAATAGGTATTATTGTTTCTTATTCAGCAATATATATAAATTATAGTGGCAATTGTCAAATACACCATAAGAAAATATACTTTTGTCAAATGTCTTAAATATTATATAATTTAACTTTTAGTCCAGCCCTAAATATACAATTACGATGTTACAGCTTTATTAAAGTAATGAGAACTTCTACGGTGCCGTGAACACACCATTCTTCACTTAATTAGAACCGTTAGATCAAAAGTTAATTATAAATAATTGTAGATCAATGGATGTAAATGCGGGGTGGAGAGTATGATGCTTTCACGACACTATAGTCATTTCCTAAAATGATACTAATATAAATAATATAATAATAATATCAATAAACCCACCACCACCGCCTACCACATGCGATTTTCTAGCGACCTGATATTATTATTTTTTTTGCCCAAAAAGTTCTTTTTTGAAGTACTTAAATTTTTTCGAAACATAAAGTATGAAATTTTTGTACATTAAGTAAGATATTTTCTTGCTTTTTGGAACATAAAGTAAGAGATTTTGAAAATTAAGTAAAAAATTTATTGTATCATCAAATAAGAAATTTCTGCTATGATTGTATTAAATAAGAAATACAAAAAATATTTTGCTATCAATTAAGATTTTTTTTTACTTGACCAAGAACAACTGTGTTTAATAGTTAAGATATATATAACAATATTTTTACTTTAAGTAAGAGTTTTTTTCAGTCAAGTAAGATATTTTGCCACCAAGTAAGAAACTTTCGGACATATAGGAAGAAACTTTTAGCCAAATAAAAATTATATTTTTATTATCGTTATTATTATTATTACTTATTATTATAATTTATTATTATTATTATTGATTATTATTATTGTTATTATTATTGTTATTATTATTATTATTATTATTATTATTATTGTGGTATTTTCATGTCATAGTATTGATAAGAGCGAGTTATTATTTGACTTAATATTGGATATATGATTAATTGACAAATTGACCTCATTTGAAGGACTATTTGATAAGTTCACCTAAATTATAATGTTATTCGTTTTATATTTTGTATTATCGACTCTTAATTAAAAAAAATCCAAAGGTTGTGAATTACAAAAATAAAAATTCATTACAAAACTAATTCAAATAAGTTATATTTTCTTAGAAAATTAAGTTCAATAAATAAAATTCATTTTAATTATTTTATATAATATAAATAATGAAAATATAAAATTAAAGATTATTTTACAAGATAATATTAGTACGTACTTTGAAATAAGGTAATCTAAACATGTAAATAAAATTTATTTCCCATGGGACACCGCAACGTCACACATTATACAACACATCACATGTTGAATAATGGGCAACTTGTACACTATGTCAAACTGATGATAATATTGGTACAAAACATTTGTTACACATAAATTAGAATTCAATATCAGGAATAACTATTAATTTATTTTGATATATTTATATTGGCACGAGAGTCACCAGTAAAATGTATGACAATACGACATTCAATTTCTTAATTAGCCGCACTTCTAGATTTTGAGTAGGTCTCCTATGTGACTGGCACACAGATCATATTTGGTGTGATAATTCAGTGTTTCTCTTCATATTGTCACTTTTAACTATAAAACTATCACTTTTGCACTAAAAACGTCAATTTACATATTAATTAAGCATTTAATTAAAAGATAATATAGTCACATTTTTATTTGATATTGTCACTTTTAGTTCTAAGGGTGTTACTTTACATTTTAATAATCACTTTTTTTTAACAAGTATCACTTATGACCTTAAGATTTTTTATTTGCATCTTAAATAAAAATCTTCAATTTTATTTTGAAAAGTGTCACTATAAGCCTTATATGTATCACTTTGAAGAGTGTATCATAAGTTATTTTATATTAATATATATATGTTATTATAATATGTTATATACAAGTGATACTTTTTCGTACAAAAGTGACACTAACTAAAAGTGACAATATTAAGAAAAAAGATGAATCCGTGTGATGATCATGTCACATACATCTTTGTAATAGATTTTATACCCAGCACGTGTCAACTTTATGCAGCAATATCAAAAGTTAAGAATTGGAAAGAGTTTAAAATTATTTAATTCAATGAGATTGATATATGGGTATGAAAGGGAATTGTGGGTTTTCGTTTTTCTTTTTCATTAACATATTAGTGTGAGAATCTCATATATATTTTATTTTATTTTTGTTTATTGGTCTTTTTAACATTTATTTTAAATAAAAAGAATAAAATGAAGATAGTTCAATTATTGAATTAGATGTTATATTATTCGTTATTAGTAATTGTTTTGAAACTTATTTTTTAGATTTATGCCCCCAGAAGTAATAGAGGCCTTTTTGTTGATTCTGACAAGGTTGGTGCTTGAGTTTAACATCATCATAATTTTTTCTTATTAATATCCTAATTTGAGGAGATTTGGATTTTATATCATAGTATCATGTTTGTTTTAGACATTATATCTTATGCATGGAAATTGATATTTGATTTTACTCGAATATAATATTAATTATTTAGACTAAGAGTAGCATAAACGGTTTCAACACAAAAATAACAAGGATATCAACAAAATAGTCCAGAACAAATAAAGTGTATAACTTTTATTCCTGAAAATCAGGTCGATCAGCCTTGGCCGGATCCTTTTACAAGTGCTTAATCTCTTAATACAAGTTTCCTCTCTTTAAAACTCTCTATGTATTTCTCTCCCTACAAATTTTTGATCCCCTCTCTCTCTCTCTCTCTTGGAGAGGCTATTTATAGTTTTCTCTTGAAACCTTAATTGGACACCTGTCCCTTTTTTATTGGTCCATCAATTTCCTGCTCACATTTCCACCGCCTCAATGCCGACCTCAACTGTATTCCACCGCCTTAGTGCCAACCTCAGCTTTTTACTTGACATTTGAGCCTCGGGGCATTGGTCTAGTACTTCGGCTTGGCGTTTCCGTCTCGACAAGTGATCAGGAGTGAACTGAGCATGCCGTGCATGCGTCGGAGGAGAACACCCTGTTCGTTATTTTTGCTCAGCATTGTTGCTTGTCATTCCTGCTCGGCATTCCTACTTGGTATTTCTACTTGGCATTCCAGCTCGGCATTTCTGCTCATCATTCCTGCTCTATTTCTGCTCAACATGCTTGGTAGATACCCTCAACAGCTCGGTGGGAGTGCTCGGTGTCCTCGGCATTTCGCACGATTCCTGCTCGGCAGAGCTTATTGGTTTGTGTGCGGAGGGCTCGGTGGCATCCACTTTTTCTACTCTGCAGAGCTCAGTGACTTGTGCGCGAAAAGCTCAAAGGCACGCACGATTATTGCTTGGCAAATTTAACTCGGCTAGTCAATGAAGAACAAGAAAACGGCAGTCAAGTCTGTCAGTGCACAACAACCGAGGTTGCCAGTGGCACTGTAGTCAAGCTTGTCATTGGCGCGACAGTCAAGCTCGTCATGTTGTGGTACTCTTTCGGATATTTCTGGTTGGCAAGTCAGATTTTCCTGGGCCGCCCGAATCAGCTCGTCTCAGTTTTTTTTTTCTCGTGGTCTTCGGAATGATATCGAACATCAACAAGCCCCTGAGTGCGGAGCTGGCTGCGGGTTCAGACTCATTGAATTCTGGTCGTCTGAAAAATTGAGCTGGTCAAAGCTTGGTGTGTTCGGTCCCATCATTTCTGTTCCACGAGAAGTTTAACCGTCGCATCCTACGAAGTGGCAGCCTTTACAGGCTTTTCATCTTCTAGTGTCTTTTGGACACTTGTGACTTTTGATTCCTTCTCTCCTCCTATAAGTAAGACTATTTGCCTACATTCAATCGTCACTCTCTTATTCACCTTCATTCTCTCCTTGATCCTACAATTTTTAGCAAAAGGCGCATACGTATTTTAACAATCTCAGCCATTCTATTTGAATAATTTCATTTCGGCCCTTATTCGATCGATTTTCATGCCTCGATTTCTTCTATTTTCGAAGGTAATTTCTCTTTTCTTTCTTTTAAATCTTAGTCATGTCCAATAGCCTGGGTTACTTCTCAGATGATTTTCAGAGCTTCGAACGGGCTAGCCGAGGTGGTAGCCAGTCCGTACCTCAACCAAGCCAGGTCGGCGAGCTCGAGTTTAACCAATTCGAGAGTTTTGGAGCGGGAGAGGTCTTTGGCCATGGGTGACCCTTTGTCTTCCAGCAATTTTTGGGCGATGATCTTCCGTCCGAAAACTATCCTCAGTTCAGCAAGGGCCATTCATTCGGGCCTGGTGGGCAATTCGGGCAGGCTTGTAAGTTTGGGCCTCGGAGCAGGTTTTACTCCGAACAGCACTACGTTTTGGTTGACCATCCCGAAGACGATCCAAATGATGGGCTGACTTAGGTATGTAGTTTCAGCCCAGATCAAAACGGGACAGCAAGCAACGACTTCGGGATCGGCTCGAATCAGCTCGAGCCCCTGGATGACTTCTCTGGTCAGGACCTCGTGACCTACGCCCGACAAGCACCTCAAGCCGAAAAGTCTCAAACCTCCAAATCTCGATCAGGAGGTCGATCCCCCTTGAGATTGTGGCATCCATATCATCGCGACCCGGTGAGCGGACCCTTGTAGGCCACTGGAAGAGACTAGCCCCTCGCGATTAAGATAATACCAAGCTCGAAATAGTTGTTGAACAGAGTACGCTGACCGATAATAACCCTGCAACATACGGGGCCGCGTGTGGTGTGCCTGGTGATCGAAGATTTCTTAGCACTCTAATTTAGAATTAGTATTGAGAAATCATCTTCGATTGTAGAGCAGTAAGTTGAATCCCGAGTCATGTCTCTCGAGGAAGGCTAATCGAAAGCTATTTTGCATTTGATTTTCGTGAAGTAAGATAAAACTAAATTAACTATGCTAAATAAAGCGCAATTCAGTTTGGTTTGGTTTTTTGAAAGCTAATCAACTAAGACAAGAATTAGAAGTTATTTGAATGAAAATAATGAAAAATAAGGGTTTAGAGTGTTTTGTTCGTCTCCACGATCAATCATTTTTTTTTTCTGAGCACTTAATCCATGATTTGAGGCTTTCAATCTCAAATCTCGATCAAGTATTGGGGTCGTCAATCCCAACTCTTGGGTTTGTCATTCCTGAGTCTCAACAAACTCCGATTAATGGTGCTAAACGAACCTAAACCCTAAACCCATAATTTCTAAACTAGTTGCATCAATTGGAAGTTAAAATAATTAAAACTTGAAAATTTGTGAAGCTTGAACACAATAACATCATTTTAAAGTTTAAAAGGAACTAAGGAGGGATAAGTGCTTTGAAAGCTACAAGCATAAGACAACAACAAACTATGAATCTAAACATGATTTCTAATAAAAATTAAGAAATTTCCTAATTTGGAAAAAAGCTTGAAGAACTCATAATAGCTTCAATGGGGTTTTGCCAGAAATAGTAAATTATGAAACATGAAGAACATGAAATGAAGAACAAACTCAACAATATAAGAAAAGTTTTAGACATTTTTGGAATCATTAATCTACAACAATAATTAAAGAAAACAACAACAATTAACAACTACAAAGCAAGAAATCAAGAGGAATGAATTATCATTACCAAACCAAAAGATGCAAGAACCAAATCTCCAAGAGGTGTCAAGTGTTGAAGATTATACACACCAAATTATACTACGATTACATTGATAATTGAAACTAAACTAAAAATCTAAATGCAAGAAAATGGAAAATGGTTTTGAAGAGATGAGGACTTTGTCAAGGTCCCCAACTATCAAAAATGATGATTTTTTTTTTGTGGATAATGGGTGGAAATCATATATGGGTCGATCAAGGGCAAAATGGTCTTTTTCCCCTATCAAAATCACACAACCTCAGCGTTGCAGTCGATCGACTGCTTGGCTGCTGCATTCCGAAACCCTCAGTCAGTCAGTCGATCAATTTTCGTGGTCGATAGGCAGAAAAATACATGGTTTGCACCATGCCCTCCCATGTTGGGAATGTAACCTCCATCGCCATAAGGATTAGAAATATGTGCGTTACCTTGGGGTAGGCCCATGGCGTGTCCATGAGTGGTGAAACCACTCCCTTGATTTCCTAGAGCGTGGTTGGGAGATCTCATTGGGTTAGGAGTCGAAAACTCGGATTTATCACTTGATGGGGATGGCTCAACACGAACGACGGGCTCAGGAGTACTAGAACTTTGAGGATCATGGGCTTGTGGATTGGGAAATGGGCCGGTAGTGGGAAGATTATTCTCCATGTCATGAGTAGAAACCAAGAAACGTCTTAAACGCCTTAATCGCTCGGCGTTCAAAATGTAAGGAGCCAAATTGTTCCCAAGGGTTCGACGATCTACGACGATCCATGAAAAGTAAATCAAGTATTTAGGGTGCCTCATGCGTATGTCATATTGAATTGCAAGCAATAATCAAAATAAGCAAAGAAACAACAAAGTACAAGCATGAAAGCCTAAGGTAGAACTATGCATGCATGATCATAAAATTTAAATAATGAAAATTAACAAAAATTAAAAGTATTAATAGAAAGAGCGATAAAAGTTGACGTGAAAGTTAAAAACTTTTCAAAATATAACTAGAAACGAAGAGTAGATCTAGGATTCAACATAAAACCATGCATGAAAATAAAAACCAAAATAAAGCATATGAAATACTTAAAATAAAAACGATGAAGGACCCGATATATAATCAAGGTGTGTCACTCACCTAGATTCCAAAAATCAAATCACAAATCTAACAATAAATCTAAGAGTTAAGGCAAAATGCATAAATTGAAGAACAAGCTTGAAATTGAAGAACAAGAAAGAAAATTAAGGAAAACTTAATTGAATTAAGATAGAGAAACAAAAACTAAAATAAAAATCCAAGTGATGACTTGAATTCTTCTTGAGCTTAAAAACCCAAGGAAAAGCTTGAAATTAAATCTAAAAACTAGAGAGAGAAATTAAGTCTCACACCCATGCAAGAGTTGGGAGGAGAGTGGATGTCTTTGTTGGGGAAATATGTGGGGTTTATATAGAGGTTCGTAGGGGCAAAATCATCAAAAATGCAAAAAATCCCGGTGATGCAGTCGATTGGCAGTCGATCGACTGCCTTGCTGTTGAAATGGGTCAAACTCTATTGTTCAGTCAATTTGGGTTGTTCTCAGTCGATCGGTAGCGGTGCAGTCGATCGACTGCATGTCGATCGACAGGTTGGCAGTCGATTTAGACTGTTCTCAGTCTATCAATTGTCATGGCAGTCGATTCGGGCTGCTTTCGGTGCGGTGTTCTCGTTTTGGCACGGATTTGAGACTCAATACCTTGGCTCGAATCTAGGCGCATGCAGGCACGTCTTGGAGCGAATCTAATTCATTAAGCTACCTACGAAATAAGAATTTTGAACTTAAAAACCCAAGTATCACACAAACATTACCAATATTGTATACATACAGCTCAAAACAATAAAACAAGAAAACAACCTAATAACCTAACGAAACTCGGCTCAAAACCACTATAAACGAAACTAAACCCTAATTAAAAATACGAGAAAAATACCACAATTACATGCAAAACACACGTGTCGGAGGAGCACACCCTGCTCAGTATTTTCTGCTCGCCATTCCTGCTCGAAATTCATGCACGACATTTCTGCTCGGCATGCTTGGCAGATGCGCTCGACAACTCGGTGGGAGTGCTCGGCATCCTCGGCGGTTCACGCGATTCTGCTCGGCAGAGCTTAGTGTCTTGTGCGCGGCGGTCTCGGCGGCACGCACGATTTCTGCTCGGAAAGTTTAGCTCAGCTAGTCAAAGGCGCCCTTGGCACGACAATCGAGGGTGTCAGTGCATGGAAGTCGAGGGCGTCAGTGGCACGACAGTCAAGCTCATCATGTTGTGATACTCTTTCAGAGATTTCTGGTCTGCAGGTTGTGTTTCCTAGGCAGCCCGAATTAGCTCGGCTCGGTTTTCTTTTCTCGTGGTCTTCGGAACGATATCGACCATCGAAATTAATTAAGTTACAAGCCTTTTTCCTATAACTATATTACATACACACAACACACACATAATGTTAGTTTTATGTGCAGGTGTGAGGGGTTCGGGGGTAGGTTTTTTCAATTAAAAGGCTTTCTAATCTTATTTTATTTTGGTTTTAGTGTATTTTCTAATCACATCCCCACCCCCCGATTTTCCCTTGATCTTGATTTGTTACAATATTATTGATCACCATTGATAAGATCCCTGTTTGTAGTATTAACTGATTCCTTGGATTCTTTTTCCATAAGAAGTTGTGGATTAGTTGTTTTAAACTATTTTTCAAATGGCGTGCTAGAAATAACCACTCTATTACCTAGTGCTGTCAAAACGGGCCAAAGCATGTGAGCTGGCCCGTCAGCCGCGTTAACGAGCAAGCTTGGACTGCCATCTCCCAACCCGTTTAATCGCGGGCTTTTTTGGCTCGCTACGTTAAGCCCGCGGATTTTCACGGTCTGGAGCGGGCTGGCCCTTATTCTTTTTTTTAATTATTATAATTTATAATTAAAGTTTATATTGGTTAAATTTGAAGGCATATTTGTATTCTTTTATTTTCTATAGTCCGTTAGAATAATTTAAATATTATAATAACTTTTTTAAAATTTTAATTTATTTTTTATAATTTTTAACATAAAAATAAGATTTTATAAATTAAAAGAAAAAAAAGGACCAGCCCGCGGACGGGCTGCGGACATAAGTTTTTCCAGCCCACAAAAAAATGGGTTGACCTGCGCCCGCCCCATTTTGGGGCAGCCCGCGATGGGTCGGAGCAGGCTGGCCCGTTTGACAATGCTATTATTACTTCTGATACCAGCTATATTGTTTTGTAGGAAATCTGGTTATACTGACTACAACTTTTTAGTTTATTAGGCAGTGATAATTTTATTATTGTCCATTATGTTGGTCACTTTTCACAAAAGGTACGTGATATTGGCCAGCATCAAATCACGTGTTCTAAGTTTGCAAATTCATCAAATAAGATTTATTTTTATCACCTTCGGGCCCAAATGCTGACGTGGCATAATTATTTAATTTCTTATTATTTTTCATTTAATTTTAAATATTAAATAAAAAGAAAAATGTCATTTTTACTCTTCCCATTTAACTTTCTCTCTTTATTTCTTTCTTCACATTTTTCTTAAAAACTAAAATTAAAAATCTTATTTTGCTGAAAAATAAACAAAATAAACAAAATAAACATAAATCTTATTTTCCAAAAACCACATCCTCCACCGTCCACGACCACGCGACAGACTTACCCCGCTGGACCCGCTCACCGTCGGGGAGGTGAACAATGTCTACAATAGAGATCAACTTCAGAAAGAAAGTGCCTTTGCTGTTGTCATCATTGCAGAAATGCCCGAGATCGCCTAAGTCCCCGATATCTCCCAAAAGCAAGCAGAGTGGGATCCCTCTCAAGAATCAACGACATTCACATTCCGGGAAAAATTGTCACCCTAAAAAGGTGCACTCTTGATTCTAATTCTTGAAATGGCATATTCAATTTTGATTATCTTCTTATATAATTTTTTTTCTTATTGATTTTCATATTTTTGTACATATTTTTGTTACCGTTTTTGTATCACGTTGCGTGTGTTTTGCTTGCTTTTAGGTGTTTTAGGAGTCGAGTTGGCCGTTTTTCGTTATTTCTAGGTTTTCTTAGTTTTTGTACGTTTTGTATTAGTTTTCGTAGTTTTTCACTCTTTCATTTTTCTCTTGGCCGTAGGACGTCCAAGCGGGGCCCACGCTCATTTTGGATTATTTTCACTCGACTCGGGAATGGAAGGACAAGCAAGGAAGCACAACGGAGGTGATTCGATAAGCCGGCGGACGTGAAAAGAACGAGGAATCGAGCCGGGTGCAGCAATCCAGTCGAACGACTAGAAGTTCAGTCGATCGACTGCCCTTCTAGTCGATCGACTGGAACTCCAAAATCGACTGGATTCCAGGAATTTTTGCCATTTTGGACAACGCAGTCGATCGACTGCCGACGTGGCCGATCGACTGCAGTCGATCGACTGGAACCCCCAAGGTCGACTGGATTCTAGGGCTTCTGGCCGTTTTGACAGCGCAGTCGATCGACAGGCGACTTGACCGATCGACTGCCAGTCGATCGACTCCTTTTCAGTCGATCGACTGAAAAGCAGATTTTTACTGCTTTTGGACGATTTTGCCCCTTTGTGAAGGATTAAAGAACCAGACGTCTTTTCCAACTGGACCAACTTGCAAAAGGACCATTTCCACCCCAGGAGAGCTCCTTCAACACATAGCCAAATATTTTCCTTTTCTTTTGATGAATTTAAATTCTAGTAATTAGTTAATTAGCTTTGGTTTAGTTAAGTGTTAGATCTTCATTAGCTAGTTGTTGAAGCTTTTGTTTAGCATTTCTTTTGTGAAGAATCCTTAAAGTTGCCATTGCCATTGTTGAGATTTGAAGTTTTTGTAGAATCATAAGTTTGGTAATATCTTTCTATTAATCTAGTTTGCTTTCATGTTATTTCTTTTGATCTTGTGTTAATGCTTTGATCATAGTTTAGTTGTTAATTTGATTATCAAAACTTCCATTTTCATTTTATAGCTTTCTAGCTTTTGAGCTTATGCTTTTAAGTTGTTTAGTTGTTTAGATCAATTTCTAAATTTTTAGAAGTTTTATGTAATCTTCCTTTTTAAAACTTTGATTTTTGTTAAATTAATGTTGACTTTTTCAAATAAGCAAGACTTTAATTTTCCCTGCCTTTTCCTTAATTCAATTTATAAGCTTTGTTAGTTAGCTAGTTTAGATTAATCATTTTTAAATAAGCTTTAATTCCCTTTTCAAATTTTAATGCTTTTAAAACTTCTATTTCAATTTAAAGTTTAGTTATAAAAACTCAAACCAAATCAATGACTACTGCTATCCTAGTTTAGATTAGGTTAATTTCAATCGACAATAAGAGCAAATAAGAAACCGATAAGCCGATAGCATCCATTCTCGAGAGACACAACTCGGGAAGAACTCGCCGCCCTACAACCGGCTCCGTACTCTTGCGGAGACGGGTTCCGAAATAGCGCGTCAAAAATTCATCGATCACCTATTGAAATCGCATGGATTTTGTATTAGTAAAACTCTCTTTATGAGATTGTTTGAATATATTATAGACTTTCAATAGATTCAGCTCCTGCATTATTATTATTATTATTTTTTTTATTTTTTTTTTTTAAAAATTATTATTGTCATTGTTGCAGGCGGCTATGGTGGGAAAGGAACATAGGGAGGATGCTGGGTTCGAAAGAAAGAAAGAAAGAAAGAAAGAAAGAGATAAAGGGGAAAAAATTAAATGGAAAGTGAAAAGTGACTTTTTTCCTCTATTTAATATTTACAATTAAATAAAAAATGATAAGAAATTAAATAATCATGACACGTCAGTATTTGGACCAATGTAATAAAAATTGATCTTATTTGATAAATTTGTCAACTTAAAAAACGTGATTTGATACTGGCCAACATCACATACCTTTTGTGGAAAGTTACAAATATAATGAATAAAAATGAAATTTTCATTCTCTAGGCACAAGAAGAATAATGACACAAGAAGAAGAAAATGAGAAAAGAGATTTTAGAATATATACAAAATATGATGCGGTTGTGTGGATATATGATTCTTATTTTAGTACAATTTTTTTGTTTTGTAATTAAGTTTTTGAAACCAGCTATTGAATCACACTCGATTTTTTTTTCTATGCAAATTTAGTTGGCCAATGTCACCGTCTTCATCTGAGGATCGACTGATTCAGATTCCTTCTTCATGGTGGTATCGTACCACCTGAAAGATTATCCAGTGCGTTTTTCCATCAGGATTTTATATGTTAATTTCAAAAGTTTTTTTCTCTTAATCTATTTTTTATATTAAAAATTGTGAGGATATGGGACTTTCATTTTAGTAATGACAATTTTTTTTTTTTTTTTTGGTATTGAAATTCACCTAGATTCTTTATTACTTCACGCAATATATTTTGATTTTTTTAATTATTATTATTATTATTATTATTATTATTATTATTATTATTATTATTGATGTTGTTGATGTTGTTAGTCTGCTAATTCAGACTTTAAAAAAGTAAGATATTGGCTTTTCCAGAGTTTTGAGTTGCATCTAGGGGCGGATTCAGGATTATTCGTTAGGGGAGGCCGCGTATTAAAAGAAAAAAATAATTTGATGAAATGGCGAGAATCGACTCGTGTTATATCAAGGGAAAAATATATTTTTAACCTTTTTTGTGTTACGATAAATTACAGAAGATATGAAAAAAAGAAAGAAGGAAAAAATAAAAGATCTAGAGAGGGGTGAAGGAAAATAAGAAAGATAAAGAAAAATGAGAGAAATGGGCGATATTTTTTTTAGTTTCATATTGTTATTTTTTAAATTAAATAATGAGAAAGAGAAAGTGATGATATTTTTAATTCTATATTTTTATTTTTAAATTTAATTGATGAAAAAGAGAAAAATAAAAAGAAATGAAAATTAAGGATAAAGAATATATGAATTAGTGGATAAAAAGAATGAAAAGAGAAGGAAACTAAAGAGAAACAAATGATAAGAGGAATATAAAAAGAAAGAAAAAAAATATAGAAAAATAAGAGATAATAAAGAATGAAAAATTGACAAGAGTAGGAGTTGAACCATGAACCATTTGAGAAGAAACTAAGCCACAAACCATTAAACCAATCTACATATTTATAAGTTTTGGGAGGCCAATATATATATAACTACAAATAACAAAAGAACTAAATAGTATTAGGGTTTTAAAAAAAATTTTGGGGGGTCGTGGCCCCCTCAAGTACTAAGTGAAATCCGCCCCTGTTTCCATCATGGAATATGTGAAATGCGCAAGCTACTTTATGAAATCCTAGACTTTTTCTAAAACATTTTTCGTGTTTAGTGAGTTTTTTTTTTCTATTTTCTTTGCGGGATTACGTGTTTTTATTATTTTATTTTTCCTTACATTTTTAATAAATATGAATATGAACTACAATGACAAAAGATTTTTGGAATCTGTGTTTATTTACTAATGTTTTGAATTTATAATATTTGTGCATAAGATTATTACGGTGCCGTGAATGTACCATGCCCTCCACCCCCTTGATTTACATCCATTGATCTACAATTATTTATAATCAACTTTTGATTTAGGGGTTCTCATTAAGTGAGGTATGGTAACTTTATGGTACCGTAGAAATTCCCTAAGTCATGATAAAACATATTTTCTTCACTATTATTACAATTATAATTATTTAATTTAGGACTTATTTCACATAGTTCTGAAAAGAGTTTATGTTATATATAGTATATATTTTTGGTATTTGTCAACGAAATGATGATTTTTTTTAATCAACTTAGGCGTTATGATGTTGTTTCTTTCTCCATAAAATTCATTATGTGTTATTTTTGAGGGAATACAATTGTTAGTTATTTATCGTACGAGGAGTAGCATTTTTATATTTATATTTTAGATCCTATTCAAGGTTGATCATACATCGAGTATTCATATAATTGTTTTATTTATTTTTGCATAAAACAAATTAAATAATCATTGAATAAGAATAATCATTCTAAAGTTTTGCACTCCATTTATATAATCATTGCTGTTGAGAATTTTATTCTTGATAATTTTTCATTTTTTAGTTGTTTGTCTTTTTTTTTCTCAAAATAAATTAGAATTCTAAATTTGTTTCCTAAATTTTATTTAGTTTCCTAAATTGTGTTTACGAGTAGTTTACTTGTTTACCAAGTTTAGAATTCTTGTCTATTTAGGACAAGAATTAATCTTGTGAACGCAAAGCTTTGGGAAAAAAAAAAAGACAGACCTTTAAAACTCAGCAAAGAGAAGAACGACACGAGACGAGAAGAACACGAGCAAGTAAAAGACTTGAAGCAACGATCCAGATCAAGGAGATATTCGAAGTTTCGTAACCAACGGAGAAGATCATCACAAGCATTGCCATAAGACTTGAAACCACGATCTTAATCACGGAGATATTCGAAGTTGCGTAACCAACGGAGAAGATCATCACGAGCTTGGCGACAAATATTTTAGTATCAAGTGTTGATACTAATGTTTTTCATATATTACTTTATATTTTTGTATTGACCTTGAACAAAGAAAAGTAATATAGTTTTCTGGTTTGTATACCCAAATTCGTAAGTACTTTTTCTTACGAACGAAATTCAAATTCAAATTATTTTTAATATTTATTACCCTTCATATTTTAATAACTCTATTTGATGTTAGTTTCAGTGTTTTAACACCAGTCTTAACATCTGCTTTAAAGATGTTCTTATTTTGTTATTTACAACTCTGAAACTGTTCAATGTTAGTTCTAGTGTTCTTAACACCGAACTTAACATCATTTTACTGATACTTATTTTAAAACCATAGGTTCTACGAAATTACAATTGGCATCTAGAGTGAGTTATTTAACGTACTAAGTTTACTGATCCTTATTTTGTAGGACGCTGTGCATACTCTAGGAAGAAGGACTTGATTGCAAAAGAGTTCAAAGAAGACGACATTCATGTTGGTAACATCAAAACTAACACCTTGTGACTTAATGCAGAGGTTGATGAATCTCTTGACGAGTACGAGAAGCCGACCATTGAGTATGAGCAATTATTTGCTAGTTGGGAAAATCAAGTACTCAAAGTCAAGGTTCTTATGATCAAGGTGGACAAATTAACTCAGGAAAAGGATGATCAACTCAACATAATTGTCCGTCTAGAAACTTCACTCTCCAAAAAGGATGCTGAGCTAGAACGAGTGAAGACTGAGTTGAAGAAGGTTCAAGAAACCCTCACAAACCTCAACAAGGGCAAGACAAAGCTTGATGAAATTTTGGAACGGAGTATCCCAGATTCCTCGAAACACGGGATTGGATACAATCCTGTTCAAAAAATGCCGGAGTCTAGCCATAAATTAGAGAATGTCAAGCGCCACAAGAGAAGAAGAAAACAATATGTGTGTCATCACTGTGGTGAACCTGGTCACATTCGACCATACTGCCGGAAGCTTGTGGGAAAACAAAATCAGTTTAAAAGGTCAAAGTTGTCTGCTGGGGTCCGTGACAATTTCCATGTTGCTAACACCAAACCTGACACCAGAATCAAACAAGTCCGGATCAAAAAGAACGAGATCAAGTGCAACATGATCTATTCCTCTTTGAAGTCTCACATCCTTGGAGCCTGGTATTTTGATAGTGGATGCTCTAAACACATGACTGGATATGAAGATCTTCTCTAAAACATTGTCAAATTTCATGGAGGAAAGGTGAAGTATGGTGGAGGTGCAAATGGCCAAATCATTGGCCAAGGAACACTTCATGTACCTGGTATTGCAAAGCTTGAGAATGTGTTATTAGGTGAAGGTTTAACGGCGAACTTGATAAGCATAAATATTCAGCAATTGATTTAGGTGACATGACCAGTGTTGCTTTTTATATGATGACATTATAACCAACATCGCTTCAGTGAAGTCAATGAAAACATACTCTTAACCCAAGTTAATGACTACGTCAAAATCACTCAAGAGGGTGAAATATAAAGACTAGATCTTTTTAATCCACATTTTCTTCATCTTTTTATAGATTTGGAGAGACATTATCTTAGAAATTGCTTGTAACACACTTTTTTTGGGACCTGGGAGAAAACCAGTTTCTGCGGGAAAGTTTCACAATCACCTACTTGAAGAGGTTAGTCTTTTTATCACCATTTTTTATTACAACACATGATCTTTCTGCACTTTAATCAGACCCAATGCATTCAAGATATGTATGAAAAATAAATAAAAAAAATGCATGCAAATTTTACAGATGTCATGACTGATGACAGTTTTAGTGTCATGACATCAAAACTAACATCGACCTAAACAATGCACATTTGGAGATCCCTTCTCTAACGAGAGAAGGTCTCCATATATAATGCCTTTGTGAAGATGTCAGCAAGCTGATTGTCTGTCCCTATATGCTCAAGACTAACCATCTTCCTCTCAATCAATTCTCGAATAAAGTGGTACCTTATGTCAATGTGTTTTATACGAGAGTGCTGGACCGGATTTTTGAGATATCAATGGCACTTGAGTTATCACAATGCACAGTCAAAATTATACTTTGTAGATCGTAGTCCTCTATCATTTGGTTCATCTACAACAACTGTGTACAAGCACTTCCAGCTGCAATATACTCGGCTTCAGCTGTAGAAAGAGAAATGCAATTTTATTTTTTGCTATACCATGAGAAAAGATTATTACCTAAGAAAAAACAAACCCCTGTAGTACTCTTTCTATCCACAATATCCCCAACCCAATCCGAGTCCGTATATCCTACAAGTTCAGTACTTGTTTCTTTAGAATACCAAACACTCAAATCACTAGTACTAGCTACATACCTAATGATTCGTTTAACCGCTTTCAAGTGTGACTCTTTAAGATTTGATTGGTACTTATCCCATAGACACACATTGTACATGATATCAGACCTGCTATTAGTTAAGTACAAAAGACTTCCTATCATGCCCCTATATACGGTGTTAATAACACTAATACCAACATCATCTCTAGTGAATTGGTCCAGCTGTTTTGGAAAGAAACAAAGATTCTTAAATTTGAGAACAGTTAGTAGACAAGCAAACAAACCTTACCATCTCTTTGAAGTTTATATGTTGCTTTCTTGTACTTCTTTCATCGAGATCTCAAATGATTTGGCCCGTGGGATGTTTCATATGAATTCTTGATGGTATATCCCTCTGATGTAAGTCAATGGGATCGGTTGGATCTTCCTCATCTAGATCAGAATCTGATTCTGGAGTAGCTTGAGTAGGTGTTGGGTTTGGTGTTAAGTCACCAGAACTGTCACCACCAGTTTCTTCAGTTTCAACACCTGCATCTTCGATTTCAACACCTGCACTTTCATCTACACCAACCGTGACACTATCTTGAGGATTTTGATCATATACTAGATCATTATCCTCTGCAGGTTTAACACCACCCAAATCATCAAACTTGACGTTAACCGATAGTCATGCATATACTAGATCATTATCCTCTGCAGGTTTAACACCACTCGCCAAATCATCAAACTTGACGTTAACCGATTCAAACATGCTACGTGTCCTGAGATTAAACAGCCTATATGCATGACAATTTTGGAATGTCCCATGAAGATGCATTTATCACTCTTTGAGTCAAGTTTTCAAGATGATTTCTATCATTTAGCACATAACAAATGCACTTAAAAATATGAAAATAACTCAAATTTGGCTATTTGCCCATCAACAATTCGTAGGGAGTAACACAAGATCCTGGTCTAAAATACACCCTATTAATTATATGTCATGCAGTACTCATAGCTTCACCCCAAAAACATTTTGCAACCCCATTTGAAATAAGTGTAGTCCTAGTCATTTCTATAAGAGATCTATTTTTGCATTCGACTATCCCATTTGTAGGGGGGTGATGGGTGAAAAAAATTCATGAGTTATACCAACTTTGGAACAATAATTTGAAAAAGACACATTCTCAAATTATTTCCCATGGTCTGACATGATTCTACCTATACTCACACAAAAAAGAGCACTTAATTTTTTCTCATGTTTTTTAAAAGTTTCGAAAGTCTCAGATTTTTCTTTTAAAAATTCAACCCATGTAAAGTGAGAAAGTCATCTACAATCACAAGTACATACCTCTTACCACCAAGGAATTCTCCTTTAAGTGGTCCCAAGAGATCCATATGAAGGAGTTAGAAACAATTTGAGGTAGTGAGACTTTGCACGTTCGTATGTGACACCTTTACATGCTTCCCGAATTTCTTGAGATATCAGTGGCACTTGATAACACAATGTTTTTAAATTTTATATAATTATTTAATAAAACTGAAAACAAAAAAATAAAAATAATATAAAATAATAATATAATTCATTTGCATTTTATAAGTTAGGTTAAATAAATATTTAATCATGAATAATTATTATATTTAAAAATAAAAAACATGACTTATATTTTATTAAATATTATAAACTAAGTTTCAAAATAATTTTAAACAAGATAAAAAAATAAATTGTGATTAACTTCAAAATAATTATGTTATATTTTACTTATGTGATTTTATAATCTCTTTTAGTATTATATCATTTAGTTTGTCATTTCTTTTAAACAATTCTTTTTAAAAAATTAATATATTGATGTGGCATTAATAAGTCAGATCTGGATTGGGGTAGACCTGAACTGGGACAATTAAAGGATAGGAAGACAGGCCCGCTCAAACCTTGGGAAGGTCTGGTCTTCTCAGAAATAGATCAGAGACGTGGGAGAGCAGGATCGCTATGGCTCAGGAATTATCCTGACCTAGTGTGAACTCTTCATAAAACAATCCTTTTGGAATGAGATCAAAGCAGGCTCGGGTATCCTGACTTAAAAGAAAAAGGGAGAGCAGGATCAGGGCAGACCTGATACCATGACCTCTTTCCAGGGGACAAGTGGGACCACTTGTCAAATTTGGTTGCTTAACGGCTCTTGATTCGCGGCCTTTGTTTCCGAGATCCCAGAAGGGGTCCCAACTGAGGAAAACTATAAGTATCTCAGCCTCGAGGCTGAGAAAGGTATGTCATTCTTAGTGTATTCCTTTTCTTGCTCACTAAAACACTCCACACGCTTTCTGACTTAAGCATCGGAGAGGTTTTCACCGGAAAACCTCCGGTGGTCCTTTTTTGACGTGTTTGTGTGTGCAGGTCGGGGTAGAAGAACAGGTCTCAGGCGTCGTCGTACTTTCTGGGTGAAACAATTGGCGCCGTCTGCGGGAAGTTGAGCTAAGACATGAGTTACATATGTCTTCAGATGGTTTACGACGAAATATGGTGGGGGAGTTGGGTGGAACGCCAAGCTCCGCCGCACCATAGGGCATGCCGCGGTCGACAGAGCCGTCAACGACGAGGCCGGAGGGGGCAGAACCATAAGTAGCAACCGGATCTGGCACCGCACCAGCCCCCTCTTACAGACCAACGCCATCCAATGGCGGGTTACTGAATAAAAATTTCCTCAGGAAGCTACCTGAGCTCATCGGAAAAGCTGTGGAAGTGGACGTGGAGAAGAAGTTCGCGGAGATCTCGACGCCGCCATCTAACACACCACTAGCTCGGGCAATTCCACTAGCTGAAATGGAACCGTTGCGTGGCCAGCACAAAGATCGCACCCCCCTCCAAGATAGAGAATAGCACTTCTCTACCTCTGATAGTGAAACATCGAGTCGGGCTAATCCAGGCCTGGCTGAGGAGATGCAAAGCTTGCAGAAAGAAGTAGGGGACCTCAAGAAGAAGATGGAAAGCGTTGATGCGGTCCCAGCACGGAGAGGCACACCGTTCACCGAGAAGGTCATGCGTTACGACGTGTCGGCCTCGTATAGATCTCTGGGTTTCGAGTATAGTGGCACAACTGACCCATGGGATCATCTGAGCCGTTTTGAGATTACGGCAGTTGTACACAAGCTCTCAGATGCAGTCATGTGCCGGGTCTTCCCATGACTTTCACTAAATCAGCCCAGTTTTGGTTTAGTCAGTTGCCGTCGCGTTCTATTAACAACTTTGACGAGTTCAGCTCGGCATTTCTGCACCAGTTCACCAGCTGTCAAAAATACTAGAAAATGCCACTCGAACTGTTTAGTTTGAAGTAGAAAGAGAATGAGAGCCTGCGCGCTTATATTAACCGGTTTACAAATTCTAAGCTAGAGGTTCCGTCGGCATCGGAAGAGCTCCTAGTTAATGCATTGGCATAGGGGCTCAGGAGAGGAGAATTTTTCCAGTGGCTGGTTGTGAAGCCAGCACTGAAATTTGGAGAAATCTTAGAAAGGGTAGAGAAGTACATTCATTTGGAAGAGGCCCTGGAAATCGAGGAGGAAGGAGAAAAGAAGAGATAAAGGTACGATAGAGAAGAGAGAGTGCCGGTGAAAAGGTCCAGGCCAGACCTGGCTGGAGGACGACCTCGCTTCGATAAGTACACACCCTTGGCGACTCCTCAGGGGGAAGTCTTGCAAGCGATTGAGAGGCATCCTGATCTTAAATTGCCCAAAACCTACTCTCAGAAGCCAAGAAAGGAGACGTCTGACCGATTTTGTAGGTATCATAATGAGTACGGTCATGACACAGACAGTGTACCCATTTGAAGGATGAGTTGGAAAGGATGGTACAGGCTGGGCACCTCAAGGAGTACGTGCGGATGAGGAGGGAAGAGCACAAGTCTGGCTATCGAAGTCTTGACCGACCTCAAGAGAAGCGGGCGAAACGGTGGGAGACGAAATGACCAGGCCCAGGTCATACGAGGAGAGATTCAAATGATCACGGGTGGCGAGTGGGATGAGCACTCCAAGCGGACCCAGCACAGATACGTTCATGCCGCGAAGGAACTGGTCAGGAAAGCATGTGAGGTGGGACAGATAGCACTTAATCCAAATATTTTTTTCGGTTCTGAAGACGAGAATTGCATCTTGGCTCCCCATATGGATGCCTTGGTCATAACGGCTACTATTGCGAATTACAATGTGAAACGAATATTTGTTGACACAGGAAGCTCTGCCGATATTCTTTTCTACGACTGTTATCGACAGTTGAAACCATATGTGGAGTTGGATGAAGTGACAACTTCATTGGTGGGATTTTCAGGGGGAGCCCTGAAGCCTTTAGGAGCAGTTAGACTATTGGTGACGCTGGGGGAAGAGCCGTGTAGAATGACTAGGATGGTATGATTCTTTGTGGTCGATGCACCATCCTCGTATAAAGTTATGCTAGGACGACCATCCTTGAGCCAATTCCAAGCAGTAATCTTCGTATACCATATGAAGATGAATTTTCCGGCTCAGTATGGAATGTGTGAAGTCAGGGGAGATTAGTATTCGTCCACGCAAATGTATGTCGAGTGCATTAGATGTAATGAGGAAGAGCGACAGAGTAAGAAAGCATGAGTGGAGAAAGTGGTTCCAGAGCTGTCTCAGAGAGAGGAATGTCTTATGATGGTCGAGGTGATCCCAGGAGTTGATAGTAGGGTCGTGCGTGTGGGAACAACCTTGAGCCCGGAAATCCTGGTAGACCTGGTCCAATTTCTAAGAGATAACGCTGACGTCTTTGCATGGTCTCCACAAGACCTGGTGGGAATAGACTCAGCAATCGCCGAACACCACCTCAACATCAATCCTTGTGAGAAGCCTGTGAAGCAGCGTAAACGTAATTTTGGCCCAAAAAAGGAAGCGATCATGAGGCTGAAGTAGAAAAACTGTTGAAAGCTAAGCACATCCTGGAAATCAAATTTCCTGAGTGGCTCTCTAATGCAGTACTGGTCCCTAAAACCCATGATGACTGGCGCATGTGTATAGATTTTCACGATCTTAACCGTGCTTGTCCCAAGGACCACTACCCTCTCCCTAGGATAGACCAATTAGTTGATTCCACGTCTGGCTGTGAGCTATTAAGCATGATGGACGCAGAGGAGGACTGGAAACGGGTTAGTTTTATAACCCCGAAAGGAACGTACTGTTACGTGATGCCATTTGGACTCAAAAATGCAGGGGCCACGTATCAGAGGCTGGTTGATAAGATGTTCAAGGCGCAATTCGGAAGAAACGTGGAGGCATACGTGGATGACATGTTTTTCAAAAGCGTGAAGGCGACCTCCCATGTGGATGATCTGAGAGAAACCTTCGATACCCTGAGGAAATACAGGATGAAGCTTAACTCCAAGAAATGTGCATTCGGGGTCAGAGCTGGCAAGTTCCTGGGGTATATAGTTACAGATAAAGGGATTGAAGCTAACCCGGAAAAAGTAAGAGCTATTATGGAAATGAAAGCGCCGAGGAACGTCAAGGAGATGCAATGCCTGGAAGGACGAATCAATGCTTTGAGTAGATTTGTCTCGCGCTCAGCTGAGAAGAGCTTACCATTTATCCAGGCCTTGCGTAAAAAAGCTCGGTTTCAATGGAGTGACGAATGTGAAGAAGCGTTCAGGATGTTGAAAGAGCATTTGGCTAGTATGTCGCTGCTTACTAAGCCAATTTAGGGCGAGCCTTTAATTTTGTACTTGTCTGTCGGGCAACAGGCTATTAGCTCAGTTTTGCTTAGGGAAGAAGGCAAAATACAGAAGCTGGTATATTACTGGAGCAAAGTATTGCATGATGCCGAAATTCGATACGTCGAGGTGGAGCAGGAAATGTTAGCTTTGGTGGGTACAGCGCGCAAACTACGGCCCTATTTCCTCTCACATGGCATAATTAGGCGAACCAACCTGCCATTAAAGGCCATAATGGACAAGCCAGAGGCGTCAGGGCGGCTGGTCAAGTGGATAATTGAGCTTAGCGAGTTCGATATAACCTTTGAGGCCAGAAAAACCATTAAAGCTCAGGCACTAGCTGACTTCATGCAGGGAATGACCAGCTCTCCCGAGGACAAAAAAGAATGGATAATTTTTACGGACGGCTCGGTAGAAAGTCAGGGCTGCGGTGCAGGAATAGTGTTGATCGATCCAGTAGGTGTGGCTACTGAGTAAGTAGTGCGAATGAACTATGCTCTGTCTAATAACACAGCTGAATATTAGGCCCTTCTGCGAGGAGTTCAAATGGCGAAGGATTTAGGGGCAGAACAGGTGTGCGCGAAGGTTGACTCACAGCTTGTATGTAGACATTTAAGTGGATATTTTGAGACCAGAGATGAAAGAATGCAGAGGTACCTGGCCCGGTTTAGAGAACTGATTAGAGTAGATTTGTCCTTATTTTTATTAGTATTTTAGTACGTTTTTCAATTTGTTTTTGGTGTAAGTTGGACGATTTAAGCTTAATTCCGTATTTTTATAGTTCCGACTTATTTTACCGTATTTTAATCGTAATTGATGCAAATAGGTGATATCTCGTTGTTTTCACCTTACAGCTAAGTAACCGGAAGAGTTCAGCGTGTAATAGACGAGGTTCGATGTTCAAGAATATGAGAACGAGCTTTCCGGCGAAACGAGTAGCAAAAGACCGAGAGACGGAGACAAACGCTCTGTCGCATCGACT
>BMAC01000777.1:749813-767457 GCA_014905375.1 Phtheirospermum japonicum
AATCACTTTTACAAGCATGCCCCCATCATAGCTATTCCCCCAAGATAATTAATCAGTTTTTCTTTGATGGTTTGTCGCCCATGGGGAAAAGCCAAGTTGAAATAGCAGCAGGAGGAGATTTTGGTGATTTAACGGCCCGCGAGGCAAAACGAGTATTGGAGAAACTGAGTGAAAAATCTAGAGAAACCAACTCTCGGCCTTGTAAATTGAAAGTTAATGAGATTCCCATCCCTGATCTTGACTTAGATGATGGCAAATTAGTCAAAGCAAAGTGCGAAGAAATATTTGAGGAGAAATTGGCAGCTTGGAAGGCCGAGCGGGCAAGCAAGGCCTCTTCGAAGAAGACTAATGTGATGTGTCACCAATGCGGATCCCCCGYACATTTAGCCGATATGTGCCCGTTCAACAACGAACAACGAGGGGACYTRAAKGCCATCCAYCARTATTCGAATCAARAACATTCGGGGCAGAGACCACCACACATGCAAACACCTACTACAGTTCAGTCGAATGATCAACTTTTAGTCTGGCAAAAAAACCAAGTTGTCGAAACTATTTGGAACCGAGATGGCCTCACACATGTTCAAGAGGAAATGAAGGGATTTCGAGATGATATGAAAGAATTGAGAACGATGATGGCTGAAATGGCCAAAAGCACTCTTGAAAACTCGCCAGGACTAAGAAGATTGGAGTTAATGGTAGGACAATTGGCAACTGACATGGCATCATTGAAGAAGGAGAAAYATACTCTTCCAAGCCAAATAGAACAAGCCTCAGCTATTCATGTGCTGAGAAGCGGGAAAGAAGTGGATAACTGCATCGAGCTAGGAAAGGAGGAAGACAAGAAAGAGACCGAGACCCAACCTCCGGGAGCAGTGAAGAAAAAGAAATCGACAGCAGCTGAAGACCCCATCTATTCCTTAAATTCGCCGCCCAAGAAGTTGACAGTTTATGATCATGTTCCCTTCCCAAATCGCCTACGTCTAGCCAAGGAGAATAAAAAATTCATGGAGTTATACAATTTACTGAAGAACGTAAATATTAACCTCCCCCTGATAGAGGTGATAAAGATAATGCCGGTGTTTATGAAGTTTTTCAAAGATCTAGCATCAAAGGAAAGGCTTTTGGCTACAAATCAACATGTGGCTTTGATAAGAGAGGTGAGTGATATGTTTAAGCAACCATTGCCACCTAAAGAGAAGGATACTGGGAGTTTTTGCATAACTATTTCTCTCGGGAATGGACAAACGGCAAGAGGGATGCTCGATCTTGGCGCTAGCATAAATTTGATGCCCCACTCAATTTACAAGGAGTTTGACCTAGGACCGCTGAAACCAACCACGATGAGATTACAATTGGCGGATAGAACGATAAGGCTACCTTTGGGGATTGTGGAGGATGTCTTAGTACAAGTGGACAAGCTAGTAGTTCCGGTCGATTTTGTCATTGTGGATGTTGGTGACGTACAAAGTGAGGATCGAGAACACGCCATTTTGTTAGGATGTCCATTCATGTCTACAACGCGCACGGTGATTGATGTAAACGAGGGGAGGGTGACTATGTCCGTATTGGGCGAAATGGTGATGTTTTCACTTCAAGATTTTCACAAGAGTCCTGTATCGTTTGTTAAGAATGATTGTTCAACTGTTGATTTAGTAGATTCTTGTGCGAATGAGCTCTTGAGCATCGGCACGATTGAAGAGTTTGATAATGTAGAGGGATTTGATGATGGATTGCCCATGCGATTTGACGTGCCTCAAAATGAGCCAAAAGTGGAGTTGAGACCACAATGAGATCGTTCGAAGTTTGAGCCAAGAGAAGAGACGAAGCTACCGCATAATTATTCAAGATGTGTTTCCCTCGACCCCTACAAGAATTTTAAACGTACGAAGAAAAAGGGCGAGGCTAATATTAAGGATTGGACAAAGAAGAAGAAGAAGTCGAACGAAGTTTTTAACGATAAGTTCAAGGTTGGTCAACTAGTTATGTATAATTCCGATCATAAGTTTGATCCGACCAATTTTGAAGTTGCATGGAGCGGACCGTTTTTAATAGAGGAGATGGATGAGTATGGTTTACCCCCACTGTACGATAAGAGTGAGAAATCAAGTTTCAAAGTCCACAATCATCGACTTAAGCTTTATTTCAAGGATTATATGAAGAATCGTGATCGTACGAAGAAGGAGTTTGTGTACCAACCACGAGTTAGAATTTGATCAAGTAATTGCGTCGAGCATATGACATTAAATGTTGCGCTTCTTGGGAGGAAACCCAAGCGTTCGTTAGTTTTCGTTTTATTTTCTTTATTTTCTTTTATTTTATTTCTGTCTTTTTATATTGTGTCAATTGCCGTGGTACGTTTATGTGTGTGTTGATGTGCAGAAAATACGATAAATCGCCTATTCTGGACAACGGTTATATAGCGGAAGCTCGCTACCGCAAGGCCTTACCGCTAGTTCCACTCGAGGCGTTAATGATGACGATCATATACTGAACCTACCACTTACCGCAGCAATCATGGATTACGATGATTTCGTCGATCGAGGTCGTAATCCGACCCAAGTTAGCCGCAGCCCGGCAACCTTTTGATGAGCTGCAACCCAGTCATTTATGACATTGGCCGCAATCCAGCCATTTCAAATCCAAAAAGACGTGCCACCGGGCACTTGCGCGTCGCAATTGATCACATTCTTGTTTTGTTTGTTTGTTTTTTATTTATAGGTTTGTTCGGGACAATCTAGTCACGCGATCTAAGATGAAAGATAATTGCACATGCGTTTTTAGAGAGACTCGGCCATCGAGTTTTCAGGGATGTTTTCTTATCTCCCATACTCTTATTTTCTTTAATATTTATGACAATCAGGAGGTTGTCAAGTTTTTAGGGAGGGGGGGGTGGTTGAGTATGGTTAGTGCAATTTGATGTCTTTTGTTTTGAAATGCATATTTTTAATGTGATTGATCGCTATTTCTACGCTTATTTGTGTTTGTATGGCTTGCTTGTCAAAGTTAATTATGTTTGATTATTTCTTCTAGTCTTTTGAGCGTGTATAAGTGCATAAATTTTTCGAAATTATTATTTATATGTTGTAAAAAGGTACTTGGACGCAATTGATTTCGCAAAACCTTAAAAGCAGTGTCAATTCAAAAATTTTCATGCAAAATAAGCCAGTAAGTAGCCTGAGTGATTATCATCTTTGCATGTGCTTGAATAAGTTTCAGTCTTGATATCTCTTTGAAACCGCTGTGTGTAGTCGACTTTCAACATGAAGTTAAGGCACATATAAAACCCTATTCCGGCCATATTCATAAATTTTAGCCACTATAGATTCCGAATGAGCCAATCATAGCCAAATATCCATGCCTATAGCCATGAGTGTTTTTGAGACGACCCTACAAACCCATTAAAAGCGTGGGGTAGGAGTTCGTATTTTTATTGGTTATTTGAATCTTGGAAATTTTTATTAGGAATTTATTATTTTTGTAATTAAGGACCACCATCCGAAAAAAAATTAAAAAGAATTATGAAAAGACAAAATTAATACCCCATAAAAAAATAATAAAAGGGGGAAATAAAAAGATAAAAATAAGATGGTGGATAGTGTTGATTAATTGCCTACGCGCTTATTAAGGCTTGAATCTTATTGTTTATTTTATGAAGTCTTATGTTTAGAAGGCATGAGTTGTGTAGAAGCATGCTATAAGCTTCAATTGTACTTAAGTGGTTTGAGCTTTAAGTCGGTTTACGAGTTTTGAGTTGAGGAATACCCTATTTGAAAGGCTACGTTATGAGTGCTTAGTGAGGTTTTTCTTTTGTACGAGGTAAAGCTATTGCTTCTTGATTAGATTAGGTTAGGTGAGTTATTGATCATGTTTGATCATGAGTTAGCCACACGACTTATACATTCCACACCCGTCCAAAGAGACTTACACTACAACCCGTAAAGACCTTTTCTGATTCTTAGTTTTGATAGCACACTTAATTTGCGATTGAGAAGAGATTGATTTTTGGTGCTTATTTATTGTGCATGTAATTGTATGATTTGAGTGTATACACGTCCCATGCAGAAAATACTTGAGTGCTTTTGAGCGTACTTATATATATTAACCTTCATGAGGAAGCATGATTTTATTTTGAAGCGACAATGTAATAATAGTCAAGAGTTTGACGTTGCGTGACTTGTACCTATATTTTCAAAATTACGTATATAGCATAGCACGATTCTTTGCTTGAACTGATTTTCATTCTAGTTATACTTTGAAATCATCGTTTGTTCGAGGACGAACAAACCAATAAAGCGTGGGGTAGTTGATTAGAGTAGATTTGTCCTTGTTTTTATTAGTATTTTAGTACATTTTTCTATTTGTTTTTGGTGTAAGTTGGACGATTTAAGCTTAATTTCGTATTTTTATAGTTCCGACTTATTTTACCGTATTTTAATCGTAGTTGATGCAAATAGGTGATATCTCATTTTTTTCACCTTACAGCTAAGTAACCGGAAGAGTTCAGCGCGTAATAGATGAGGTTCGATGTTCAAGAATAGGAGAACGAGCTTTCCGGCAAAACGAGTAGCAAAAGACCGAGAGACGGAGACAGACGCTCTGTCGCATCGACTGACGCGACCGTCGACGCTCTGTCGACGCGAGCCATGATCAGTCGATGGCTACACTGACTTGCTGAAGCGTCGATGCAAGCCCGCATCAGTCGACGCATCCGCCCATCCGACGCGTACGCCCAGGCAGCACTGACGCCGAGCACCAGCACGCGTCAGTCGATGCACCGTCGACGCGACGGCCCAGAATTCGGATTTTAGGGTTTCTTGTGCGCCAAGACTTGCAATTTCTATATAAACCCTCCTTATTTCGGATTTTAAGAGGAGAGACACCAGAGACACGACCACCMAGGGTTCCATAGCTTCCAATAARGATAAATCCACATCTCTTAACGAMATTRGAAGASGGAGATCAAGGATCYAAGYACAACGCGTCCAAAACATCGAATTCGAGTTCGGGATTCAATCTTCYCCCAAGATCAACGTCCAAACTCCGGAATAGCTGGAGCTTCTCATTGCTTTTAGTAGTTACAATAAGTTTTCTAAACTCTTAGTTAATTTAGTAGTTAARTTCTAGTTTAATTGTTAGTTTAATTCTTGGTTAATCTCTTAGTTAATTCTAGTTTAATTAGTTTAATCYTTWTATGCTTGGATATTGGATATTGGTTAATTTAGTTTKTTTATGCGAGTTGATTTATGCTTAATTATTCGTTCTTWGATTCATATGATACATTMCTTAGTGATAATTTATTATATTCATGCTGTTAGATTAGTTGCTATTAATTCTTAGTTCTTGAGTTCAAGTAGTTTAATTATTGCTCGTAGTTGATAATTTAGTTAGAATAATTAGTTTAAATAGCTTTAGTTTAATTATTTATTTAGTTATAATGATTAATTCAATTTCTTTTAAAATCCCAAATGTACATGTATTTCTATTCGTAATTGAGAAAAACATCCGAAAGACCGAATAGTTGTTTCCTCGAGAGATACGACTCGAGTCAAACTCATCACCCTACAAGTACCTCGTACTCTTGCGAGCAAACTGACGTGCTTTTAAATTAATTAATTAAAAAGGGGTGCACAAAAGTTTGAGTCAAGAACTAGCCAAGGGGATGAGGGATCTGACTGTCCTCCGAATTCCTAGAGAGGAAAATGGGAGAGCAAACTATTTGGCTAAGGTAGCCAACTCAACCGTGGATTTCCAGGAAAGGGTAATCACTTTGTTGATGGCAGAAAATGAATTTGGAAAAGTGCAGGTATGTGCGGTGAATGAGAGAGAGGACTGGCACTTTCCTATTCAGGCATACCTAGAAAAGGGAGAGCTGCCGGAGGACAAGAGGGAAGGAGCAAAGGTGCGAACCAGGTCTGCTCGGTTTTGCTTGATCAAGGGGATGTTATTTCGATGAAGATTTGAGCGGCCTTTATTGAGATGTCTGAGCTTGGAGGATGGCACCCATGTCCTCAAAGAAATACACGAGGGCTGATGTGATAATCACATGGGAGCAAGGGTCTTGGCCAGTAAAGTAATGCGGGCCGGTTATTTTTGGCCATCGTTGAGGAAAGAAGTCGAGGACTTCGTTAAAAAGTGTGAAAAGTGCAAGAAGATGTCTCCCTTGACTCATCAACCAGTGGAAGAGCTCATGACAATGAGCTCTCCTTGCCCCTTTGCAAAATGGGGAATAAACCGGGTCGGCCCATTCCCAATGGCTCCAGCTCAGAAGAGGTTCTTGATCGTGGCCATCGACTACTTCAGCTAGTGGGTTGAGGTTGAAGCCCTGGCAAAAATCATGGAAGAAGCAGTGATGGGCTTCATTTGGAAAAATATCGTATGCCGGTTTGGCGTTCCAAGGGTTATTATCTCAGATAATGGTACCAAGTTTGTGGGTGCCAAAATTAAATCTTGGTGCACCAAGATGAAAACCCAGCAGCACTTTACATCTTTTTACCACCCGCAAGCAAATGGACAGGTTGAGGTGACCAATCGCATTCTTGTACAGGGACTTAAGTCACGCTTAGAGAGGTAAGGGGGTAAATGGGTGGAAGAGATGAGAGCAATACTCTGGGCCTATCGCACCAATCTCAAGGACAACACGGGTGAAACCCCCTTCAGCTTGGTTTATGGCATGGATGCCTCCATCCCCACAGAGATTAGCCTTGAAACCCACCGAGTACAGAACTTCGATGAAATCTTAAATGACGCATTAGTGCAGGACGCGTTAGATTTAATTGAAGAAAAAAGAGATCAGGCAGCGGTTAGGATGGAGCATGTAAGGGGGCGAATTCGGGCAACTTATAGCAGAACAGTCCGGAAGAGGTATTTCCAGGTGGGAGACCTGGTCCTACGAAGGGCTGATCTGGGAAAGTCCAAGGGAAAGTTGGATGCTACATGGCAAGGGACATTCCGGGTCACACAAATCTTGGCTGGTGGTGCTTACAAATTGGAAGAAATTGATGGGGTTGAGATACCCCGAGAGTGGAACATTTCTAATTTACGTAAATTTTATGTGTAATTTGATTTTGCAAAGTTTATTTATATAATAATAATGCAGATTCTTGTTTGCCAAATCGTGAATTCCTCTAAGCCAGGATTGGCTAAGGGCGGATACCCCATTCTACTGACCTGATTGTCAGTTTAAGACAGGATTGGCTAAGGGCGGATGCTCCATTTTCCTGACCTAATTGTTAGTTTAAGCCAGGATTGGCTAAGGGTGGATGCCCCATTTTCCTGGCCTGATTGTCACTGATTGTCAGTTTAAGCCTGGATTGGCTAAGGGCGGATGCCCCATTTTCTAGACCTAATTTTCAGTTTAAGCCATGATTGGCTAAGGGTGGATGCCCTATTTTCCTGACCTGCTTGTCAGTCTAAGCCAGGATTGGCTAAGGGCGGATGCCTCATTTTCCTGACCTGATTGTCAGTTTAATCCAGGATTGGCTAAAGGCGGATGCCCCATTTTCCTGACCTGGTTGTCAGTTTAAGCCAGTATTGGCTATGTCTGGATACTCGTGAAATGCCTGACCTGGCTATTAACCAAAGTCAGGAGTGGCTTAAGGCAGATGTGCATAAGATGCTCGACTTGAGTCGATACAGATCTGGCTAAAGGCTAATGCCCCAATTCTCCAGACCTGACGATAAGTTCAAAATCATGGATTGGCTAAAACTTGAAAAACCCTAATTCGCTTGATTTGATGGAACAAAAACAAGAATCAATTGAAAGTTTTTGGAGAAAATACTATTGCATTTATAATAACATTCTGGCAATACAAAAAGAAACTGCCTACGCCTTCTACACAGGCTGGCGAAATTGATTAACAATGCAGGAAACAAAATAAAAGAACAGAAAATCCAACAAAATCTCAGAGATATTTAGCCATGCGAGGAAGAGGACCTCCGATCAGCAGCCAAAAAATGGCAGACATACCACAGCTCACGCTCAGTTTTGTGGTAGCGCTGGTGATACTTGTCAGCTCGCTCAGATATGGCATGAGCTTTGCCGGCGGCAATAGTCAACCAGTTCACCGACTCTATCAAATCGGCCTTCTCTTCCTGTAACTGATGATTCAGTTGACACAGATCGGCCCACTCTCGCTAATAGTGGTGTTTCTTCTGTCTTTTCCTCTCCAAGAGGCGATACATATAACTGATTTTCTCCCGGAGTACAGTCGGTTTATCAGAAAGCTTAAAATTTTCGACGAACAAAGAGATGTTCTTTCGTTTCACAGAATCGAGTTCTTTGAGTAGGGAGGAAGAAGCCATTGCAGAAATTGAAGAAAAAATCAATCATACATGCACATATATAAAGAAAACGGAAGCACATGCCAAGGAATAAAAGTACTAGGGTTTTCGGGAAATCAGGAAACCCTAGAATCTCAAGAGTCACTATAAGACAAAATCTGCATTATTATAAATGAAATATTGTTCATTACAAAGTTCAGCAAATACATAAAGCAGACTAGCCACACAGGCAAAACATCAGGTATATCCAAAGAAAACAAAGGAGAGGCACTAAAAGCTTAAGGCTCGGCATCCAGCTCAGTAGCCAGCTGCTCCACAGCGTCTTCAGCTAAGGCGCCCAGCGAAGCTCTGCCCGGCAGCTCATCCAGACCTGCGAAGGTTGGGGGAGGAGAAGAGGAAGGAATAGCTAGGGCAAGAGCCTGGTCTGGTTGAGGCTGCTCTGGCACAGGGGAATGGAAAAGGTCAAAGATGTGCCCAACAAAATCAGCCGGCCCAGAAATATGAAAGAGGTCTTACTCCGGAGCATAAGTAATTGAGGTGGGCTCAGGAGGAGTCTTTAGAGGCAGCTTTCGATCAAAGGGAGCCCCGGAATGCTCTGAGGCCCATTTCTCTTGCTAATCCAAGCCAAAATGATAATAGCCTATGGCCTCCGGAATGAGTAGCATGTAAAGCTCCTTGGACCCAAGGAAGGCTCGCCAGGTCTCCTCCCTGGTTAGCTGGACCATCCTTAAGCCCTCTTCAGAATTCAAGAATGTGGTCTTCCACTCCTCTCTAGCCTTGACCAGGGCTTCGTCGGCTAGGCTCCTTGCTTCTGCCAGAGCCTCGTCCCGCGCCTCAGCACGCGCCATCTCCACCACTTTTGCCTGGGCTTTCCTTACCTCGGCTAGCTCATCCAGAATAAAAGGGAGAAGGAGATCGGTCACATGGAGGGGATTCCCATTAAGAGTAGAGATGATTTTTTGCAGATGAGGAGATCTTTCTGCGGTAGCTAGGTGGCGATAGGAGGGTAGGTTATCGATGGGCTTAGGATCAAAACCTCAGTCCCCATCACAGTAGACAAAAAAGAATTTCATCCTCCAAGCTTTGTTGGAGGAGGAGAGCCCATGCAAGAAATGAACTCCAGGTCTGGCGCTGATATAGAAGCAGCCAGGGTAAGAGCTCTTGGCCTGGTAGAGCTGGTAGAAGGTCTGAGCGGTGGGATCCAGACCAACATACCGCATGGCCAGATTGTAGCACACTATGATCCTAAAAGAATTAGGGATGAATTGAAAAACTAGGATTTTGTATATGGCGGCGATTTCAAGAATCAAGGGGTTCACCGGAAGACGCAAACCCGCCTGAAACTAGTCGACATAGAAAGTCAACCAGTCGGACGGCGCCTGACACGCCAGAATGCCCGCCGGAGGGCGGTAGGGATCAAATTGTCCAGGGAACTTGTATTTATGGCGTAGCTCCTCCACAGATCAATCGCTAAGAATGGAAGTGACTTTGGGGTGATCAGGGATCGGCGGAGGGTATTCTAAACCCCCTGAGGAAGAAGAGACAGCCACTGCAGCCGCAGGAGGGGAAGCCGGCGGAGATGAGAGGGCTACCACCGCCGGAAAAGTATGAATAGTTGGAGGAGCATCGGGAGGAGAAGAAGACGATGACATTATCGGAAATTTAAAGAGAGAGGACGGAGAAAGTACCTGGTCTATGAGGGTGGCCGAAAAAACTGAATCTGAGAACTTCTCTAAGTACTAGAGAAAAAAAGAAAGAAGCTTGAGAACTTTTGCCGAAATGAAAATGTGAAAGTGAGAGATAGAGAGAGTCCAGCGGGAATAAAAGGCAAGTGGATAAATTTAAAAAAACGAGAATCGAGTAAAAAGCGGGATTTGATGGGATCCCCTCATTTAATGCTAGACAGATGAACAGTACCCTAGGCAGTGAGCTGGAACGCCAACTGTCCTAGGGTAGGTCACACGCCGCTGACTTGTCAGAGGTACAGTACTTGGAAAGACGCGTGTGTATGGCAACTGTTTCGGGATATGGGCCGAGACCACTAATGCCAATGATTAGGTCTGATTGTCAGGCGGATTTTTAGTGATTCGTGCGAGTACGAGAAACAAGAAAGGTGTGGGACCACATTTATTTCAAAAGGTTTTGGAGTTTTACATCTCTACCCCAACTATTTTGGGGGGAGGAGTTGATGTGGCATTAATAAGTCAGACCTGGATTGGGGTAGACCTGAACTGGGACAATTAAAGGACAGGAAGACAGGCCTGCTCAACCTTTGAGAAGGTCTGGTCTTCTCAGAAATAGATCAGAGACGTGGGAGAGCAGGATCGCTATGGCTCAGGAATTATCCTGACCTGGTGTGAACTCTTCATAAAACAATCCTTTTGGAATGAGATCAAAGCAGGCTCGGGTATCCTGACTAACAAGAAAGAGGGAGAGCAGGATCAGGGCAGACCTGATACCCTGACCTCTTCCTAGGGGACAAGTGGGACCACTTGTCAGAATTAGTTTCTTAACGGACCTTGATTCGCGGCCTTTGTTTCCGAGATCCCGGAAGGGCTCCCCATTGAGGAAAACTATAAATATCTCAGCCTCGAGGCTGAGAAAGGTATGTCATTCTTAGTGCATTCCTTTTCTTGCTCACTAAAACACTCCACACGCTTTTTGACTTAAACATCGGAGAGGTTTCCACCGGAAAACCTCCGGTGGTCCTTTTCTGACCTGTTTGTGTGTGCAGGTCGGGGTAGAAGCACAAGTCTCAGGCGTGGTCGTACTTTCTGGGTGAAACATATATTTTCCATAATTTAATATAATATTCAAAAGAATTTATTGTTTTGTATTTTTCATGAAATACAAATACTTATTTAATCTTCAAGTTTGTTAATTATTATTCTAAATTTAATTATAAATTTATATATTTTATTTCTTAATTATACATTTTCAATGTACCTGTAAATATCTTGAAGTTAAATAAAAATATAATTAATTATAGCTAAATTCTAAATACTTATTTTAAAAAATATATATTAAAATTATTATATAAATCGCTAATTTTTATAAATATATAAATTTAAGATATTTTTTGGTATATAAATTCAAAAAAAAAAAAGAGTGTTTGTTCATCTTAGAAATATATAAATTTAAAATATTTTTTGGTATATTTTTTTTCTGATTTTGAATTTTGAGGTTTATTTAGTATTATATTAAAATATTTTATATTTTGGTTTTAGTTTTCTCTTGCCCTTTTTATTTATTAAATAGTTATTTAGAGTTTATTATATATTTATGAGAAGTATTAACTTTTGTATTAAGTTTAAAAAATAAATTCTGGTAAGTTATGTAGGGTTAAAAGAATATTAAACTTATTTTTGAATGTATGTTTCTTTATTTATAAAATATAATGTGAGGACCAATGAGATTTGAACCCACAATGTATAGCACTAGTTGGTAACAAAAATGAATCAAACCCTTTAACCAACTACTATTTAATATTAATTTTTTCAAATAATATATAATTGTACGATTGTCTGATCACAATTACTGTTAACCTAAGTTCCACCGACACGGATACGGACTCGGGACACGACACAGCTCATACAGATTTATAATTATTAATATATTTGATTTCTTATAAATATTAAATTGTAATGATTTTTATTTTCAATTAATCATCTAAAATAATTACAATCTCATTCATAGAACCCAAGTAAAATGAAAAATGATAATAATTAAGAAATTAGAAAAAAAATTTATGAAAAAAATAAAAAGAATTGGAAAAATGTGTCGGGGCTATATGTCGCGCTGTGTCCTAGGTGTGTCCGAGCCGAGTCCCTTGTCAAAAATTCAAAAAAGAAAACAAAGAAAAGAAAAAAAATAGGACACGTATCCGACACGTGTCAGAGGCGTGTTGGGTATGTGTTCGCATCCACGGAGTGTCCGATTCGCCCTCGAGGTCAAAAATAGAGTGTCCATGCGTTTTATGATATTTCAATTTTTTGTCTTTTTAATGAAATAATTATTTAGAAATTAATAATACGTTATTATATTTCTTATAGAATTATAATATTATAAAATATTTACTTATTTATTTTTTCATATTTATTTAACTTACTTTATAAATTAAGGACTTGAATTATTATTCTATAATCTCAAGTTTCTTCTATTTTTAAAATTGATTAAATAAATATATAAATTTAAACAATAGTTTATTATACAATTTTTATGATTTTATGTTTTGAGATTTAGCTAATATTATATCATAACATTTTATAAACAAAATAAAAATTAATAGTATTATAATAAATAGAAAATTCATAGAAGAAGTTAAGTTATCTAATAAATACTAAAATCAAATTCTAGGAAATTATTAAATAAATCTAAGAATTAAATATATATCATAAAATATTTCAAAACAACACAAAGTTATATCTAAATTAGGATATATACATCACTCAATTAAGGATCAGTTTTTGTAATATTATTTTCTTAAATATTTATATATTCGAGCATTTTTCAGATTTAGGAAATAATTAATTTAAATTTTATTTTAATTAAATATAATCTTATTGATTTCAATTTTTTTGATTGTTTATTTTTTCATTTTCAGTTTTAAATATATAAATAAATTTTTAGAATATATTTAAATAATTTAATTTATAATAATTAGCGATTTATATAATAACTTGAAGGTTGTTATAAATATAAGAAAATTTGAAGTAGATAAAACTTTGTTCATTTTGAAAAACAATATAAAGATACTAATTGCTCAAATCTATGTTGATGACGTTGTGTTTGGTTCTAACTGTGATGAACTGCTCAAAGACTTCGTGACAAGCATGCTACCATCTTCGAGATGAGCATGGAAGGTGAGTTATCGTTCTTTTTGGGGCTGCAAATTTAACAGTTTAAAAATAGAATCTTTTTGTCTCAGGCGAAGTATGCGAAAAATCTGGTGAAGCTCTTTGGACTCGACAATGCCAAGCACATGAAAACTCACATGGGATCGAGTAAAAAAATTTCGAGGGACGATGTTAGTGAAAGTGTTGATCACACTGTGTACAGGAGCATGATTGGCAGTCTTCTGTACTTAACTGCCAGTCATCCAGACATCATGTATAATATTTGTTTGTGTGCTCGTTATCAGTCTGATCTGAAAGAAACTCACATAAAGGCACTTAAACGCATAATTAGACACGTAACTGGAACTTGTAATCTAGGAATCTGGTATACAAAGGACACTAACTCCAATCTTGTTGTATATACTGATTCTAATTGGGCAGGTGACGCTGATGATAGGAAGAGTACAACGTGTGGGGTGTTTCTTTTTAGGTAACAATCTGGTCTCTTGGTACAACAAGAAGCAGAATTGCGTGTCATTGTCAACTGCTGAGGCCGAGTATGTGGCCGCAGGTAGTTCTTGTTCCCAACTACTCTGGATGAAACAAATGATAGAGGAGTATGGGTTACATAGTCATGTGCTTACTGTTTTGTGTGATAACTCAAGTGCAATTGACATCTCAAGGAATCCTGTACAACACTCTCGAACAAAACACATAGATATCAGGCATCATTTCATTGAGAGAAATGTTGTGAGTATTGAGCATATTTGAACTGAACATCAACTAGATGACATATTCACCAAAGCATTAGACTACGAGGGATTTTCCAGATTAAGGAAGTCTCTCGACTTATGTGTTATCTTATCTTTGTTATCGAAAATGCTGCAGCACCCCTAGTAACATCAGCTGCAGCATACTGTTCTCAACATGCATTTTTTTTTTGTTTTCTTTTCATAACACATAATAGATCTTGCATAACTCAAAAAAAGTAGGAACATTGGTGGTTTGAGTGTGATGTCAAAAGGGGCTGCAAGTTTTGAAATAGACAATTGCCGGCTTACTTTTGCAGAAACAAGTTTTCTCTCGTTGTGCACAAAAAATTCGAATTAAAAGTTTGAAGGATGACCCAGCCAGTCATTCATGAATAACTATCTTTCTTGCCAAAGCGCTGAATTCTGAAATTAAAGATCCTCTCTGAAGATTGTTAATATGCTGATTAAGTGGAGATTCTCTTACTCCCAGATACAAATATCCTCAAACACAAATGACCTTGTCATTCGCCGAGTTAAGAATTGTCAGTTCATTGACTTTGTTGATCGGATGTCAGCACCAATGCCATCACACAAAGAACCAACACTCTACTGCTCTATGAACCGTATGTGATTTTTCTTCATTTAGGTAATTCCTTTTAGGGATACCTTTAGGAAATGCATGTTTGGGTGAATTTTGTTCTTAAAGTTTTTATTGGTAAAGTTATGTTCATAACAAAAATCTATTTTTCTCTTATTCAAATCTCATTATCTTTTTGATGTCTTATTGCCAAGTGGGTTATAATCAGAGTCTTGTTGACCTGTAAACAAAGTTCAAGACTATATAAATCACCAAAATAAAATAGAGGTAGCCTAACACATATTTATATTCTACAATAAGTACGTAGCGCTCACGAGGACGACATAGTAAATTATCACAATTTATGTGCCATAGTGTGATTGGTCGAAAGACGAATCTCAACATGGACCCTAACAAAATAATCTCATATGATTGGTTAGTTTTGTAGAGTCCATATTAGAGTTTAACTTTTCAATCAATCATACAATATTACATCAAATTATGGCACCACGATATGGCGTCACATGAGAACCATAATGTTCCTCGTGCTAAGCACTGCTAAGGAAAAGGTGGATGAAAAATTGCCCATAACATCGTTTATTTTATTTTTATATATTCAATAAACAAAATATAAATTTATCCATGTAATTATAATTAGTTCAATTATCGAAATTGGACATCTCAAATCAAGAAATGCTCTGATATATGGTGGTTGGTTGATAGGATGGTACAATATATCAAAGTTCACACACACACACACATACGTACACGAGCGCGCGCGCGCGCACACACACACACACACACACACACATATATATATATATATATTTATATTTATTTATTTATATATAGAAAATGACTACGATGCCCTGAATGCACCGATAGATAGATAGATAGATAGATAGATAGATAGAAAGATAGATATGTATTAGTTTAACACCCATGTGATCGAAGGAGTTTATTGAAAGATAAAAAAATAAAAAATATTTATGATCACTATAGAGTTTTTAAATGTAAAAGATGTCGTATCCTCAACTCGTGACTTGTACCGATGTCTAGTTACTATTTTTTAATTATTATTTTTCATTGTTAAATTTTTTTATTTTAATATTTAGTTTAAACTCGTTAATAATTTCATATTTACATACTTAAATGTATTCAAAACTTGTTACATGCTCAATCCGTGCCTCATTTCTATTAATTAGTTAACATTAAATATTTTTATATTATAAAATTTATATTAAATTGTATAATAATTTTTAGTTATATACTTAGAGAAATTAAAAAAATATCATATTTTCAACTAGTATCGTATTGTACCAGTGTCTAATCAATATTAATTAATTATTATATAAATCTTATCTTTTATATTTAATTTGAATTCGTTAATAATATCTAGTTACCTACTTAGATTATTTTAAATAACTCTTAATCTACTTATATTATATATTTAAAATCCTAAGAACAAAAATATTTTAAATTTTATAATAAATATAACTTATTTAGATTATTAATAAATAATTATTTTTCTAATTAATTCTATCTTATAAGTAAATTTTTTTAATTAAGATAATTAATTTAGATTTTTTCTGATTATATATGATTTTCTTTATATATTTATATTAGAATAATAAAAAGAATATATAGAATTAGACAAATTATAATAAAATATTAAATCAGAAAATATAAAGAAAAAAAAATGATTAAGTTAGACAAAATATACTAAAAGAAAATATAATAAATTAGGTATATACTATAAGTCTCTGAAACTTCAAAATTTAACAAGTAAGCATTCGAACCATTTGAAAATTACATGTCAACTCGAAACTTACTAAACAGACACATAGGATAGAAATTTTTTCGTTTAGTATATATATATATATATATATATATATATACACACACACATACACACACACTAATTTAACAATCTCAATTACGCGAATTTGAATAAGAGTAACATTCATTAAAAATACTAAAATAATTATATTGAGAATGATACACACAAATTTTAACATTCTATTTATAGGAAGATTTTTTTTCACAATAAATAATTTTTATATACAAATCAAAACATTATTATTTTTTAGTTACATTAAGACTGGTTTTCACAATAAAAAAACTTTCAAATATTCTTAACCGATAGTCACGAAATTGGTTGTGAGGTATAGCAAAATACACTAAATTTGACGAAAAAACTCGTAGAAAATTGAGTTTCAAAAAATATAAAATATACAACACCTGAGTGTCATATGTGATATAAAAAATTAAAATCTATAAGACACTGATAATTCTATTAAAAGAACGTATATCTAACTTTTTGTATATGTAAATTATTTATTTTTATTTATTTTATTTTGCGTAAAATACTAATTTATTCATGTAGATATATAATACGTGTATCAATGCATTATATTGGGATTAGATGAGGTCATTTATAATATACTTAATATTTATTTTTTTAATCGTAATAATTTATTATTATTACTATAGTTATTGTTATTATTTATTTTATTTTATTCTTTCCATTTGTTTGTTTTTTTGGCGTAACAATAATTTTTTCATATTAACTTTTAATGTTATTCTCAATGCATTGGGATTAGATAAGAAAATCTAAGTTTACATATCTTATATTTAGTTTCCTTTTGTAGTAATTTTATATATCTCGTATTTTTCTTTAATAGAATATTTGAATTCTAAAACATAGAATTATTTCAACTTTTATTGTAAATAAAATTTAGTTTAACTTTTACAGATTTTTTTATAATTAAATATAATTTACTTATATTTTTATATTAGAAGAATAAATATAAGATATTAAATTAAGTAAAATATGATAAATTTAATATTGAATCAGGTAACATATAATAAAATAAATATATTAAATTAGATAAAATATAATAATATAAAAGTATTAAATTAAGTAAAATATAATAAAAAAATATTAAATTCGATAAATATTAGGCTCGCATGACATTGAAGTATCAGAGTTTTTACCGAAACTTACGAAGTTTGGGAAACAGACATATAAAATAGATGAATTTTGCTATACAGGGGTGATATATCGATCATCATGCGAGATCATGGGAGAATTAATACTCTAAGTGAGGAATTTAGGAATACACTATATTACATTATATATTTTTATTAATTTACGTAAAAATAATGCCTTTGTTTAAATGAATAACTACATGTAC
>BMAC01000777.1:769481-786981 GCA_014905375.1 Phtheirospermum japonicum
GTTCTATTAGAACCGCCGTATAAAGTAGTCTGCCATGTCACCGATCCTCGTTTTGCTCAAGTTAGTTGTTTCAACCGTTGATCCGTGTCTAATCCGACGATCTGCATTCTCTCACTCACTTTCACTTTTTATATTGTTATTTTTATTTTTATAAATAATTAATCTCTGGATAATCATTTAATAAATCCATATTATTTAATAAATCATAAGTAATTTCCCCAATTCATAGCTTTTCCCAATTCATACGCTTTCTTCCTCCTCGCTGTTCTTTCCCCCAATTCATAGCTTATGTATTCGTGTAATTAATACTTGTGTAACTATGGATTGCTGGGATTAATTTTCGCACTCGTTGAATTTAGGCGTCAGAGAAATTATCGAACCCGATGAGGGAGATTAAGGTTCAGAAGCTCATTCTCAACATCTCCATCAGAGAAAGCGGAGATCGTCTTAGCAGAGCTTCCAAGGTACGATGACGCATTCTGTTTTTTATAATCCAGCCTCTGCCTCCACCGCCGCCTGAAGCCGCTGCGTAGCGGCCGTCCTCCGGCAGCCTGTCTCCAACTTTGCTCCTACCTTCCTCCTCCACCGTCGCATGGTATGTGTTTCATTTATACTTTTTATTTTGGTTTGAAAATATTTAATAGGTTTTATCTTTATTTTATTTATTTTTATTGTAATTAAATTAGGGTTTAGTTATTTGTTATTTATTGATAGTGCTTAAGAAATGTCCATCAAACATATGCAATTGAATGATGGTGGTGGCTTCATCAATTGTCAGATTAGGAGTTTTAGACAGAATATGAAAAACAGAGATGGTAGATATTTGGGGGTAATTCTTTTGTTGATTTGAAGTGTTTGGAGGAACTTTTAGTTTTCCATTTCTGTGCCAGATTCTGTGAGGATTGAGTTTTCCAGGATTTGATTTTCAAAATTGATTAAATTGTTTTTAAGCTCGGATGTAGAAGCCCAGATGGAAAATTGGAGCAGTTTTCTAGAGCTTTTTCCATGCCTCTCAAGATTGACTCCAGGTTTTGCAAATTCTCAATTGGATTTTGGTTGTAGGATTTAAAAACTTGACTTGATGATCTCCCATTGCATGCTTTACTGCTCAAGCAATTTTGAATATGTAATTATACATTTTCAATTTTCGATTAACCATCGAGATATGGAAAATCCTTCGATTAACCCTGCTAACATAATCACAAACTGAAAATTGAAATGAATATTAGATACACTTTACACGGTGAACTTGATATAAAACTAAAATTGCTGGATATGTGAATTCACCTTTACAAGACACCAAAGAAATATTATATTAAGAAAAAAAATAAAAAGCATATAGATGTTCTATCAAGTCTTGTTAAACATAAAATACATAAAGGTATCAAAAAAGTAAAACCAAACGTGATTAAAAAATATGCAATATGCAATTGTTCTGTTTTCCATAGATATAAATTATATTTTGCATATTATGATCAATATGGGATGCATCATCTATGGGTTGAAGGTCAAGGAGTATGAGCTGTTGAGAAGGAATTTCAGTGAGATTGGTTGTTTTGATTTTGGTATCCAGGAACACATTGATCTTGGAATTAAGTAAGCATATTTTGTGATCCAACTCTATTTGTTTTAGCATATTTCATTTTACAGTTGCATAATATCATTTTATTGGTTTTTCAATGTTACTAGCTCGCTAGTTATATATCTAGCTAATCATTCTTATGTATACTACTCTGCCTTTCGTTTCCTGAAACACAATTTTCTCCCTGATCCTTGCCTGCCGAGAGAAACTTCCTGGACCGGTTTTTCGTGCTCAAACAACGGCCCTTTTCGAATTTACTCTTTGCAAGTTTTTCTTACAAATCTATTTGAGCCTATGATCACTAAGACGATATATTATCAAGGGTTTTTCACATATTTGTTTTTAAAATGCGTAAAGGAACCTGACTGGCTTCGAAATATCCGGACCACTTCCAGAAAGTTTATCTAACTTAACTTCACTCAAGCATCTATAAGTTTTGTTTTGTTTTAAATCAATGTAACATGTTTTTTTTTTGTTTAATGTTGTAATAATTGGAATTATATGCGCTCTGCGGGAACTGATTAATCTTTCATTGACTTGGAAAAATGGATATGTTGCACCTTTGGGGCTTGTTAACAACTTGATTTGTATCCTCTTTTGAAATTCAATAAACATGTTAAAAGTTTCATGAATCACATTTGAATGCTTACTTTTATTTATCACACTGCTAGCTTAATCATATTTTGCTTTAAAACTGTATCCTGTCTATATTTGAGCTGCAGGGCACAGTTTTTGATTTCTCAGTTTGGTTCTGAATACTTCAAAAACCATATTGTTGCTTTTTGATTCCTTGACTTTGTAAAACTGCCAGATTTATCGTCAGGTTTCCAAAGATTCCAACAGGAAGATGCTCATGAATTCCTTCAGTGCTTTTTGGATAGGCTTGAAACCTGTTCTTCACAGAGTGATAACATAGTGAAGCAAGTGTTTGGTGGTTGTCTTTTCAGCAAAGTATGAACTCCATATTTATTTTTCTCTATCTAATTTGTATGTATCATGCAAAAAACCCGAGAAAATTCATTTTATTTGCATTTATCATGAGTTAGAATATGCTGATCCTTAACTACATGAGCTTTATGATTGCAGCTCCAGTGTTGTAATTGTGGTCACTATTCTGGCACTTATGAGCCTTCAATCGACTTAAGTTTAGAGATTTAGGATGCAAACGACCTTTTAACAGCTCTTCAGTCTTTTGCAAAGGTTGAAAAAATTGAAGATCTAGAGACCAAGTTTACATGTGAAAAGTGCAAGGAGCAAGTATCTATTGAGAAGAAACTTTCCTTTAACCATGCCCCTTCAGTGGCTGTGTTTCAGTTTAAGAGATTAAAAAATGATGGATGTTTGGTCCAGAAAATTGATAAAGATGTAGAATGTTTAATGCACCGCGAGTGTAGAATATTAAAATCATAATTATTAAAATGATTTAATTTTTTGATTTTATTAAATTTTGGTGTATTTTTTTGTTGAAATAATTAATAATATTCAAAATATCCAGTATTTTTCTATTTTGGTGCACCTGCTTTCATTTCTTTCTTTCTTTTTTTTTTTTTAAATTTTTTACTACTTTCTAGAAGGTATTTTTTAAGAACCGCTGTAAAATATCCGTTCTAAAAACAGACTTTGTAGAAGGTATTTTTCAAGAACCGTCTGTAGAATCCACCGCCGTTATTTTTTTTCGGCGGTTCTTAAACCGCCGTAAAAAGTATCAATTTCTACTGCGGTTCAAGAACAACCACCGTAAAAAGCATCACTTTCTACAGCGGTTCAAGAACAACCGCCGTAAAGGACTACGGACGGTGGATTTAACGGCGGTTCAAAAACTGCCGTTAAAAGTGTGCTGGAACTGCCTTTAAAACTGTTTTCTGCAGTAGTGGCAGATATGTACTTATAGACTCGGTTATGAACAGTGTTTCAGAAATTGGCCTATGCTGTCATCGACAAAAAACTCGGTTGGGTGCCTAATCGGTGATTAATCGCGCCTAGGCGAAATCACTAGTACTAATCAGTTAGGCAATTTCTTTTTTATTTTTCTAATTCTAAACGACGTCATTTTGATCTTTTTCTTCCAAAAAAGAAAAAGTAACAAAACCAACAAAAAAATGTTTTTGTTATATACTTTTGTGATAGTTAACAAAAAAAAGTAACAAACTACCAAATAAGCGTTTTATCGTATTATTAAATCAAGATTTTGTTATCAACTTTATTTTTTCTAATGGACCAACTAATTAGAGTACTTTGATTTGTCATTTTTGTTACTTTTTGAAACTAAAATTAGAGCTAAAAAATATGAAACAAAATAAATCTAGCTGCCCAGCTAAGCGATCCTCCGCCGCCTGAGTAGGGCCTAGTGAAGTTTGCAAACTTGGTTAAAGGTGTTGATACATCGATTGTAACCATTTCCATCAAAAGCTATTTATAAATAAATGAATTCCATTACTATGCATCATGTTGCACAATGAATAGTGCACCCCATTCCCACTTTAATATTTTGTGTTATAAATATGTATGTTACGTGTGATAAATATTAGAATATATCAATATATTTTAATATTTATATTTTTGGTATATAAATATTGTGATACATAGGTTTGTGTAACTTGTATAAATATGAGTTCATTAATGAGAAAGGCACGGAGAATGTTTCCATCTTTTCTATCATGGTATTACGAGTCTACGTTTTTTATTTTCCTTTCCTTCGTCCTCTCTACCCTAGTTTCCACAATGGCAGCCAAAACATCCAATACATATCATCACCCTATTCTCTCTATAATCGACTTCAAGAGTTTTGTCAATTTCACTCTTGAGGTCGAAAAGGTCTAATATACATCATGGGTCTCACTTTTCAAGATCAATTGCAAAGTCTATCAGGTATTGGATCATATTCTTCCTCCAACCACGGACAAGGCCGCTTTATCTTCTTCGAGAGCCTCCTTTAAAGACACCAATCCGGACCTTTAGGAAAGCCTCAGGGCCATGGTTTTTTAATGGATATACATCCCTATCTCTCCCGATTTGTTGCACACCATCATCAAGCCCAGCTCTACCATGATATTAGATTTGAAACGATTGAAGGAATTTTTTTCTGATAATAAAAATGCGAGGCCATTTACCTTGAATAACAGTTTACACGAACACTAATGGAGCACTTTCCTGATGCCTTTCCATATTGTCATCAACTAAAATTCCTCTCTAATGAATTATAACGCCGACTCACCAGTGATAGATTATATGTTAGTTCTTCAATTAGTTTTGGGTTTAATAGACAACTATTCTGGTGTCGCCACTTTGATTCAATAGAGTAATCCATTCCCTCCCTTTTACAAAGCTTTGTCTATAATCATTTTGGAGAATACAAGCCGAGTGAAGTAGGATGCAAACAATGTAGCTCTTCTTGCAAACACACAATCATTAGATTCTCCCTGGCCTTGTATGGGCACCAATCCAGCCAATCAAAACAACATTAACAGTGGGCATGGCAAAGGAAATCGTCATCAGTATCCATAGAATAACACCCACAATATCCATGACCATAGTAACCAAGGGAAAGGTAGAGCCATAGAGGTGGACGTGGCAATCATCACCAAAGAAACCAGCGTAGGCAATCGTTGTGTTTGTTCCACCTTTTATGCTCCTACCAACATACAAGCTACCACTCTTAACACATCATCACCATTGACATTTTCATTATACCGACAAAGGGAGTCAAGAACATGCGCTTCCTAATGACGTAGACTAATATGTCATAAACTAAGAAATAAATTTTTAAGTAATTATAATAAAGTTCCAAAGTCTTTTTGTTATCCTTACCTTTTTGAAAATACATTAAATTTTCTTTTTATGAATCTCATCATTTACTAAATTGTCTTTTGATATAGTGCAAAGTGGTTTATGGTCATCATACGTTTAAGTACTACGAGACATTTTTATTATGTGTTTTTCCTTGATGATTAAATGAATATTTTATGGACTTTTCCTAATGAAAATATGTCACAAGATCATTCGGTTTTCCGCTCATTTGGGGCTTCCATTTTGATAGGATTATTATCCACGGAGGATTTTTAATCCTATTAATTAGTTATTTGTTTAAGAATATTTGACTATCTGGACTCTAATGTTGGTTAGAATGTTAGTATGTAAAAGAGTCCTTATCTCTTAAATATCTTAAGAGATAATTATCAAGACCTTGTTATGTGGAACAAGGACTCCTTCAAGGAAGTTGAGATATAAGTACTTGGCGTTTTCATTTGAAGAAACACGACGACAAGGATGAGAAAAATAGAAACACCACTACAGCATTCTTGCTCCGTTTTATGTTTATTCTTCGAGTTCTAGTTGTTCGAACGAGAAGAACTTTTAGGAGCAAATTCATTTTTCTTCTTTTTGTAATGTTACTAGAATCCTTTTTGTTGGATTTGTAAACATTTCTAGTAATATAATTTTTGGCCTATGGTCAAGTTCTATGAGTTGTTTTAACTCATAGGCAAAAATTATTTTTGTTCTATCATTCTGCATATATGTTGGTAAGAATGTTCAAATATTATTACTGACATCAACGTTCATACAAGTTATTGAACCCCTTCAAAACTTTCAATTGGTATCATGAGAGATCACTTGACTCTACTTAGTGAGATTCCTGCGGACGTTGAAGGAGAAAAATGGATAATGTAATGAACGCTGCAATCCGACCTCCTGTATTGGATGGAACAAACTACGTAATCTGAAAATTCAGGATGCGAGCCTACATAAAAATGATAGACGAAATATCCTGGCGTGCAATTCTAAAGGGTTGGGAGGCTCATAGGAGAGATGATCCGGACGACGACATCATTTTGAAAAATGAAATTGATTGGACTTCACAAGAACTTGCTACTTCAAATGCCAACACCAAAGCCTTGAATGCCATCTACAACTTTGTGGATGTGTCCTTATTCAGAATAATCTCCAACATGCAAACGGCCAAAGAAGCATGGGAAGCACTACAACTTTTTTGTGAAGGATCTAGAGGAGTCCAAAGAACCAAATTAAGAATGCTGGCGACACAATTTGAAGTAATGAGAATGGAGAAAAGTGAAACCATTGCCAGCTACAGCGCAAAGATTCTTGACATTTCAAATGAATGTCAATCTCTGGGATCCCCTATCTAAAACTCAAGGCTTGTGAGCAAATTCCTGCGATCAGTGATGGAAAAATTCAACGTGAAGATCACGGCTATTGAAGAAGCCAAATACACCTCTATCATGAGTTTTGATGAACTTGTAGGCTCCCTAAAGGCTTATAAAATGGAATTAAAACTCAAGCAACCAAAGGGAAAGAGTATTGCCCTCATTTCTTCCCCAGATTCTGAAGTTGATGACCTTGACCTCGGTGCCATAGCATACGAGGCTGAGTATGCAAACCTGGATGTGGACGTCATTGCTCTCATCACTAGAAAATTCTGCGAGTTTCTGAAGAAAAAGAACATCTCAAGGAAACCTTTAACAAGCACCTTAAGTTTGCATCTGAGCCTAGTACTCCTCAACCCATGGGACAGTCTTCCAACAGATTCCAAAGAAGAGATTCAACTTCTATGAGTACAAAATCTGAACCCAGGAATCAAAACAGCACCAAAGACTTGGACAACGTTCAATGTCATGAGTGCAGAGGATTTGGACATTACAAGTATGAGTGTGCCAATACACTAAGGAAGAAGAAATTTTTAGTCATGAGTGATGGAGAAGATGACGAAGAGCCAAAAGGAACCGAGGTGGTTACCGCCATGAATGCCTGTGTAGAATGGATAACATTGTGTGTTTCAACTCTGTCATCACAACTGAAAGTGATGAGAATGAAGATTTTGCTACAGCGTACGAAGAGTTATATGAAAATTTGTGCAAACTTCTCCAGAAGGTAAAATCTCTCTCTAAAGAAGATGAGAGACTGACAAGGAACAACAATTTGTGGTGTTGCGTTTAGAAGCTCTTTTGACCAAACGAGAAGAAGAACTGGATAGAACCAAGGGGGAACTCTCAGCAGCCATGATGACACTCAAGAACCTCAACACTGGATCAACCAAACTTGATGAAATTTTATCTATTGGAATCATGGTCAGACATGGGATAGGGTTTGAGGCTCCAGTCTTTGTCAAAGAAGGCGACAAAACCTCTGAAGGATCGGTCTCTGTGAAAAAAATCAAGCGAAGGAAGCGTACCTAAATTTGTCATCACTGCTCAAAACCGGGTCACATCAGACAATTCTGTAAGAAACTCAAGTTAGAAAGAGCATCATTCTCGGGTAAATAAATACCAGTGAAAAAATGCCCCAACATCAGGACTAACACGACTCGCAAAAAAAATGGTGTGGGTAAGGAAGGAATTCACCCAGTGCAACATGATTTATACCTCCCTAAAGTTCGGAGTTGAAGACTCATGGTACTTTGACAGCGGGTGCTCCAGACACGTGACTGGATCAGCTGAACACTTGTCCAATGTTGTTCAACACAAAGTAGTCAAAGTCCAATACGGTGGAGGAACGCATGGTCAGATTGTTGGAAAAGGGACCCTGGATGTTGAAGGGTTGCCTAAACTTCAGAATGTGGAACTTGTCAAGGGTCTAGCTGCCAACCTTATAAGCATCAGTCAACTTTGCAATGATGATCTCCATGTAAAGTTCAGCCGAGACACCTGTGAAGTCTTCAACAACACCAATCGCTGCATCCTCACTGGAACTCCAACCACGAACAAGTGCTACAAAGTAAACAACAAGATTTGGTGTCAAAGTGCGCAATCATCTGAGTCCGAATTGTGGCATCAAAAGATGGGACATGTCAACTAAAAAATGATGAGAAAACTTGTCAAGTCAGAAGCGGTGAGAGGAATTCCCAAGCTGGTCATCAACAACCCATCCATATATGGTGATTATCAAAAGGGGAAACAAACCAGGGTGTCTTATCCAGTGACTCAACATTTCAATACTACCCGGTTCCTGGATTTTCTCCATATGGATCTTATGGGTTCACCTGGATCGAATTTCTCCATGAAAAATCTGAAACCTTTGAAAGTTTTCGAAAACTATCCAAACGTGTTAGTAACAAATTTTATTTGCAAATTGGAAGAATTAGGACCGATCATGGTAAAGAGTTTGAGAACTCATCATTTCAAAATTTTTGTGACAAATATGGAATTTATCATGAGTTCTCCTCACCAATCACGCCTCAGCAAAATGGAATTGCCGATGGTAAAAATCGGTCCTTGTAGGAAGCAGCTCGAACCATATTAATTTCAAAAAATCTGGCAAAAAGCTTTTAGGCAGAAGCTCTTAACACAACGTGCCATATTTCTAATCGAGTCTATTTTAGGTTAGGGACTTGCAAAACACCCTACGAGCTTCTTATTGGAAACAAACCTAGCCTGAGCTACTTTCATGTTTTTGGTTGCGTATGCTATGTACTGAATGACAGATCCCACTTAACAAAATTTTATTCTAAAAGCGACAAGTGTGTCTTTCTGGGATATTCAGTAAACAGTCATGCTTATAGGGTGTTTAATCTACGAACTCGTTCTATGCTTGAGTCTGTGAATGTCATGTTCGATGAACTAGCAGCCATATCTAAAAGGTCTGCTGAGGATGATGTGGTTGATCTGATTCAAAGTCTACATTCGTCTCCCCTACTTACTCCAAGGGAGATATCTGATACAGCACCAAGTGTTACTAAAAATGCTGCAACACTTGAACCAACATCACAGGTACACACAGACGTTGATAGTGAAACCTCTGAATCTGAAGAAGACCAGGCCATTGAAGTAATCTCTGCATCACCAGACAGAGATATACCCTCCAGGATACAGAAGAATCATCCCACATCTCAAGTCATTAGATCTTTGAACGAAAGAAGCACACGGAAGAAACAGATCAATTTCAAGGAAATGGTAAAACTGCTATGTATGGCCTCGCACTGTTCTCTAACCAATTACTCTTGTTTTGTGTCCACCATAGAACCCAGGAAAGTGGAGGAAGCCCTTAAAGACGAATACTGGATAAATGCCATGCAAGAAGAGTTGGACCAGTTTGCCAAAAATGACGTATGGGACTTGGTACCCGTCCGTATGGTGGAAACATCATTGGAACAAAGTGGATCTTCAGAAACAAGACTGATGAACTGGGAAATATAGTAAGAAACAAAGCCAGACTGTTGGCTCAAGGTTATACTCAGGTTGAAGGTATAGACTTTGATGAGACGTTTGCTCTTGTAGCTAAATTGAGTCAATTAGATTACTACTAGTAATTGCTTGTCACTTGAACATTACCCTTCACCAAATGGATATAAAATGTTCTTTCTGAAGGTGTTTTAAACGAGGAAGCTTATGTTGAGAAACCCAAGGGTTTTGAAGATCCTCATAAACCACACTATGTTTTCAAACTAAAAAAGGCCCTCTATGGACTGAAACAAGCAACTAGGGCTTGGTATGAGAGACTCACTCAACATCTTCCTCAAATAGATTTTAAACGTTGTGAAGTAGATAAAACTTTGTTCATTTTGAAAAACAATATAAAGATACTAATTGCTCAAATCTATGTTGATGACATTGTGTTTTGTTCTAACTGTGATGAACTGCTCAAAGACTTCGTGACAAGCATGCTACCACCTTCGAGATGAGCATGGAAGGTGAGTTATCATTTTTTTTGGGGCTGCAAATTAAACAGTTTAAAAATGGGATTTTTTTGTCTCAAGCGAAGTATGCAAAAAATCTGGTGAAGCGCTTTGGACTCGACAATGCCAAGCACATGAAAACTCACATGGGATTGAGTAAAAAAATTGTCAAGGGACTATGTTAGTGAAAGTGTTAATCACACTGTGTACTGGAGCATGATTGGCAGTCTTCTGTACTTAACTACCAGTCATGCAGACATCATGTATAGTGTTTGTTTGTGTGCTCGTTATCAGTCTGATCCGAAAGAAACTCACCTAAAGGCACTTAAACGCATAATTAGACACGTAGCTGGAACTTGCAATCTAGGAATCTGGTATACAAAGGGCACTAACTCCAATCTTGTTGGATATACTGATTCTAATTGGGCAGGTGACGCTGATGATAGGAAGAGTACAACATGTGGGTGTTTCTTTTTACGTAACAATCTGGTCTCTTGGTACAGCACGAAGCAGAATTACGTGTTATTGTCAACTGCTGAGGCCGAGTATGTGGCCGCAGGTAGTGCTTGTTCCCAACTACTCTGGATGAAACAAATGATAGAGGAGTATGGGTTACATAGTCATGTGCTTACTGTTTTGTGTGATAACTCAAGTGCAATTGACATCTCAAGGAATCCTGTATAACACTCTCGAACAAAACAAATAGACATCAGGCATCATTTCATTCGAGATTTGGTTGAGAGAAATGTTGTTAGTATTGAGCATATTGGAACTGAACATCAACTAGATGACATATTCACCAAAGCATTAGACTACGAGGGATTTTCCAGATTAAGGAAGTCTCTCGACTTATGTGTTATCTTATTTTTGTTACCGGAAATGCTGCAGCACCCCTAGTAACATCAGCTGCAGCATACTGTTCTCAACATGCATTTTTTTTTTTAATTTTCTTTTCATAACACATAATAGGTCTTGCATAACTCACAAAAGTAGGAACATTGGTGGTTTGAATGTGATGTCAAAAGGGGTTGGAAGTTTCGAAATATACAATTGTGGGCTGACTTTTGAAGAAACAAGTTTTCTCTCGCTATGCACAAAAAATTCGAATTAAAAGTTTGAAGGATGTCCCACTACTGCAGAACAGGGTTTTAAAGGCGGTTTTTTTTTAGTTTTAACGGCGGTTTTCGTACCGCCTTTATATCGACCGCCGTAAATTTCTACGGCGGTTTTTCAAAATCGCCGTGAAAAAGTGGGATTTAACGGCGGTTCTGGAACACATTTAACGGCGGTTTTAGAACCACCGTAGAATGCCGCGTTTTTACGGCAGATTTTGAAAAATGCCTTCTAGAAAGTCTTTTTTCAGAACGAACATTTTACGTCGATTCTTGAAAGTACCTTGTAGATAGTAGTAAAAAAATTAAGAAAAAAAAAGAAATGAAAGCATATCTATATATAATTGTTCATATGGTATAATTAAAAATTCATATTAGTACTAGCATCTGGTATTTGAGGCTAAGATGCAAATTTTGGGGACTCAAAAAATAATAATCTCATTTTAACCAACTAAACCATCATTCCTAGATTTTTCAAATTAAAAAGAAAAATATTAATGTAACCTCACCATGGACACAAAGCAACAAATAGTTTAATTTCCACAAACAAAAGAGACTGTAACAAACAAAACAAAGGCTTGTTCAACACTTTCTGCAAAAATGAGCAATCTATCCACCCAGCTTCCAGATTTCTCATAGTACGAACTTCAAACAGCTCATACTAAAAAGAGTCTCTTTAAAATTAAATAAAGCACTAAAAGTCAAATCTAGAAACAATACGTTTTTAAGCCTCGGTATTGGGAAATTCAAAGGCAACATATTTCCTCGAGAGCTTCATGTATACCCCAGCAAACGTGCATAGCAGCAGAGCCCTTCTTCATGTGGGCGCACAATCCTTCTAGTGGCAATAAGAAACACTTCCTGCATAGGGAAATAAAAATAACTAAATAATGTTTTCAACCACTATAAAAAAATTCATTGTCATCAGATTTACCTTTCCGCTGAACTTCTTCTCGAGCTCTCTCACCAGCCTAGGATGGATCTTGCGGAATGATTTCCTTTAGCGGTAAGTAACATGAATCACGACAGCTTTCTTGCCTCCAAAAACATAGATTTGCCTGTAGTAAGTTAGCATGGTGATCATTAATTTATTGCCATACTCAGAAAGTCAATCGAGAGACCTCTATACAGTTATAACAAAAAATATAAATATCTCAAACAAAAATCATCACACCACAAAACCACGGTAAATAAGAAAATAAAATAAAATAATGAATTAATTAAAACTTCAAAATAAAATAAATAAATGAAAAAAGAAAGCAAAAGGAAAACTTACTAATCAGCGCGGGGATAAATGGCGGGGCACTTGACTTGAGAGCTCACGTAAACATCATCTCTAGACCTCTTCATCCTAACCCTCTAATTATTATTACTTGACCTCAAATATTTAAAAAAAAAATTGCGCTTTATTCACTCCAATTGTAGAAAAAATAATGATCCAACAGCCCTGCAAAAAACAAGTAATTACCAACCAAAAAAATGAGGATATAACTTTGTATGTTATGCCTTCAAAATTGAAATTAAAAAAAAAGATCCAAGATTCAAGTATAAGACAATTTAGCAAAGAACAAACCTTTTATTCTATGAACCAGAAATTGACAAAAATAGAAGTAAAAGAGACTAAGAACTATGAATTGCATTCAAAGGGTGGTACACTTCAACACCATCTTCATAGCCTCCTTGAAAGAAGGAGCTCTAGTGGGAAGAATCATGAATTCCTCCAGCAAAGGAAAAAAAGGTTTTTGTGTCAATTATGGTTGCATTATACAATTAGCAACATTTATACACAACTAAAATGAGAGGCATGCCTGCATTACAAGTTTGTTTTCAGCATGTGATCCACCATTAATGACATTGAAAGCAGGAACGGGTAGCATGAGCTTCTTATTACCAGCTAGGTTGGAAATGTGCTGAAACCAGAAATATCAATCTTTTATAAGCATCATATGGCAAAAATAGCAACAACAAAGATAAGAATAATAATAACAAATTATTAAAAGAAAAACCCTAGTATACATTGTATAGAGAGATATTGAGGACAACGGCTCCAGCTCTACACAAAGCAAGGGACACAGCAAGAATGGCATTTACTCCAAGCTTTACACAACAAAAATATAAATATTGCTCCGAAGAAATAGAAAAAAAAATTGTACAGAGATATCAAGTTTATACACTAACATGTACCTTTTGTTTGCACCAACCCCATTTATTCTGGGTTCCATCGAGCTGTTGAACCATGAAATTGTCGATAACGGTCTGATCTGTCGGGTCCTGTAAAAGAAACCACAATTGAGTTTATTGTAGGAATAATAGTTAAAAACAATTTTCAAAATTATTTATGAATTAGTTAAAAAAATTATTCAAATTTAGTTAAAATATTCATTGTCATCAGATTTACCTTTCCGCTGAACTTCTTCTTGAGCTCTCTCACCAACCTAGGATAGATCTTTCAGAATGATTTCCTTAAGCGGTGAGGAACATGAATCGCGACAGCTTTCTTGCCTCCAGAAACATCGATTTTCCTGTAGTACGTTAGCATGGTGATCGTTAATTTTATTTTTGATCTGATCTAGAGATTTTGCTATTTCTTTTAACTTCTTCACCTAGTCCCACATGCGAGTATCAAATCCACGGTACACCGATTAAATAAACCACTTCTTCTAAAAGTAGACGACACAATCGACAGAGTAAATATTATTACTAGTTTGGACTAAATAACTAAGATTGCTCCATTTCGACAATAAATAAAGATTTTAAAGCAAGTTCTAATTCACAACTAATTTTAGCTTCGGGTACAATAGATCACTCCTCAAAACCAGATGACACAATGATAACTAAATAATTAGTATTGCTCCAATTCGACAATTAAATAGAGATAATAATAATAATAAAAGTAAATGTAACTCACGCAGCAAACAAGCCGATAAAGAGTATCCAGCTGGCGATCGAGAAAGCGCCGCCGAGCTCTGTTTTGCGCTTGACTAGTGGTTTCTGGTCGTGCAGCCAGTGGCGGGTGGTGAAGGAGATGTCGAGGCGGCTGATCCACCACCGGATCTTGAACCAAGGAGATCGGCCGTCGGAGCCGAAAGGGAATAGGTGGAGGAGGAGGCAGAAACCTAGCCAGCAGAGGAGCATGACGAGCGTGGCCTAGAGAAACACCGCCTGCGACTGTGTGAACTTCTTAATGGAGTCGAAGGAGAATATGGTTGTCGGGAAGGTGAGGCGGGAGTCGAAGTCGACGTCGCTTCTCAGCTCAACGGCGGGGCGGCGGTCGGCGAAGATGGAGCAGGCGTTGGCGGTGGAGTTGAGGAGGTAGTCGAGGATGCACTGGGTGCGGTTGAAGACGACGGCGTGCGCCGATGGGCATCCCATAGCCGGGACCGCCGACAACCAACTAACTGATCTGCAATTAATTAATTGGTTAATCAGTTATTAAAAATAATGGACCAATCGATGCCAACTTTTGAGGGGGATTTTGGGGGTTTTGGGAAGAGAGAGAGAGAGACGAGCGGGAGGTCGGAGACCTCGCGGCAGGCGGTAGAGAGATTGAGATCGGAGAGGGCTAGGGTTTTCGCGGAGGAGGAGTATTCAGCGTCTGATTCGCAGGAACGAATTAATTGATATTCAGTGAAATTATTCTTATTAAAGAAATAAATAAAAAGAATTAAAAAAATAAATAAATAAAAAGAAAAAGAAAGAGAAAGAGAGGGGATAGATATGAACCGCCGATTAGGCATGGATCAACGATTGAAACAAAGCACGACAAGGATCGGTGTCATGGCAGACTGTGGAATCTACGACGGTTCTAAGGGAACCGATGTTAAATCCAGCGAACTGAACTAATTAACGGTGGTTATTAAGGAACCGCCATGAATACTTATTAATTTTACGGCGGTTGTTAAAAAACCGCTGTAAAATGTGTCCCTTTTACGGCGGTTCATTATAAACCGCCGTTAAATTCATCTGATATCCAATTTTAACTCTGGAGCTACACTCGACTTAGAATCTAACTTGAAAGTCGGGTACACGGACAAAAAGTGATTCCCAAATTTATGTTATTAGATCTTTTTGCACCCTTATAAATACCCTAAACCCCTTAAAGATTTGAGATGATAGTATATCAGCTTTAGATACATATAATACATCATATTGGGAGCCCAAGAATGGAGGTCTGATGCTCTTCCATCCACGAGATGACAAGACAAAGTTCTCCATCAGACGATAAGATGGAGTTCCCCATGGGATGACACAACGGAGTTCCTCACGAATTACCAAGACTTGAAATAATTCTCTATTTCGATGTTAGATTAAGTCTGTTCATGTGTTATGCAAGACATGTTTATTTTTTTAAAAAAATTTCCAGTTAATCGCTTTGATTCCAAACATGGGAGTAAATTGATGACTCAAGTTTTCATGATATTAAAATACTTTGTTTGATAATTTTTTTATATTATTCCTTTTATTTTGTTAATGTGTTTGTGTGTGCACTTGATCAACGCTTTACATTTGTTCGTAAATATTGAATCATTGTGAAAGCGGCGAGGTAATAAGATAGGCGACATAAATAGGGTATAGGATGTTCATCTATATGGTGGGGAATATTATAATCTTAGGATCTTTTTTCAACTAAATGAAGTATCTTGTCGGTAGGGCAGTATATTGAAGTGCGTGCATGTAGGTAATTTAGTTTACATACCTTTACTTACGTAAATGAAATACGGGTTAACTTCGTGAATTAATGTAGGTTTAAACATTGATTAAACATTAATTATCATAAAACCAAATGAGTTATTAATCAAAATCATGTCTAGTAATCAATAATTATCTCATTGTTCTTGATTATTTATTATATTTTGATTTGTTTATTTTCTTAAATTGATATCTTAATATCTAATAAAATCATATAACTATGATTGGAGTACTTAATTCATAGTTTTTGTGGATACGACCTTGCTCAATTATAAGTATGATTGAACCCTGTTCACTTATGGTGGTAATATTAAAGGTGAACAAACTTCTGGCGCCATTGTTGGGGAAAGAGAATTAATATTTTGATAAGTAGTTGGATTTTACTTTAGAACTAGGTTTAGGTGTTTTTAGTTTTATTTTTATCGGTCAACGTTGGTGTTTTGGTTGATTGCATGTAGTTTACGTTCACATGTTCTCTAAAGGAAGTTATTTCCTTTTTATTCGGAGCTTTAAGCAACCACTTGGAAGTTGTATGTAGTAAAATGAGCCATGTCGAAAGGGAATGATAGACATACACAAGTCAAAGGGGTTGACGGTAGTAATTCCAAGGATGAGCTTGTTATGAATGCAAGAGCTGAATGCGTAGGAGAGTTGGCCGAACAACAAGCACAAGAAAAGATGGAATGAGAACAGGCTTAAAATAATTGTCGTGCTCGAGAAGAGACAAGAAGAACTCATGATAAGATTCCAAACGCACCTATTCATGATAATTTCCATAATGCGAGAGATTAAACTTACGGGGGAATGACACACATTCCTATTTAAGTTAATAATATCTAAATCAAGCATTCCTTGATTTAAGTGAATTCTAATAAGCATTTAGTGGGTTCACCGACTGAAAACTCCCATGATCATCTTGCACATTTCCTATAAGTGTGCGGTAGAAAAGATAAATGGCGTGTCACAAGATGGTTTCTATTTCCTTTAACTTTAAGGGACAAGGCAAGGATTGATTGAAGTTCATGTATGATAGGAACATAGCAATGTTTAGTGCAATGAAGGATAAGTTTCTTCAAAAATTTATGCAGACGATGAAAATGATGCACTTAACAAGCGAGATTATGAGATTTACATAAGAAACTAGGATCCATTGTATGAGGCTTGAGATAGATTCTGAGACCTAATTCAAATTTGTCACTAATATTATTTATTTATTTTATCATGGATAAGGAGTACGATGCAATAGCCAGAAGATCATTGTTGGCGAAGAATACGAGAGATTTTTTTACTCTCGTTGAAGATATGGCTACAAAAAATAATTAAAGGCCTTCTTAAAGATCAATTATGGAGATAGTAGCTGAGGTGAGTGGATTCTCTCAAGAAAATTGTCTTCTAGTTAGCAATTCTAAGAAATTAATCATATGAAAAACTGAGGGAAAGCGAGTCGCTGAAGAACGACGATTATCCGCCAGATCCATTAGACGTAAATTT
>BMAC01000777.1:791981-796940 GCA_014905375.1 Phtheirospermum japonicum
CTCTTATTTTAAACAAAATAGCGTTAGAGGAAGATTTCTTGTGATCTGCAGTCCTACTCGCTCAGTCAGCCCTTCTGATTTTTTATTTTCCATTTTGTGTCCCTTTTTTTTTCGCGAGGAGCTGACTTTCATCCCATTTCCGTGGTTAAAGTTTTTTTAAGAGGAGTTTCTTTTAGATCTGTTCGCCACCATGAGATCTTAAGAAAGTTCAAGGAGGAGTCCGGGAAAAGAGCATCAGGAAAAAACTATTCAATCGGGTCCGAACGAGCTCGAACCGGAGCAGGCTCCATCGTTCATGCAGCACCTGTTGCTAGAGATTTTGAGGAGATGATGAAGAAGTCGGAAAAATCAATCATGACCCCAAAAGTTCTGGTCAGCAACCACAAGAGTGCTGACATTCAGGAAGGACAGTCGGAATCGGACCCCATCAGAGATGCAGCTAGGAAGAATGGTGTTTCAACCCAAAATATGACCAACGTTAATATCAACGCTTGGAACCTTGAACACACTTCTGATCTGCACACAGAAACACGTTAGAAAGGACCACCGGTGATTTTCCGGTGGAAACCTCTCCGATGCTTAAGTCAGTAAGCGTTTGAGGTTTCTCTTAACAAACAAAGAAGGAATGCACAAAGAAAATGGCATACCTCTCTCAGCCTTGGGGCTGAGATATTTATAGCTTTCCCCCTGGTGGGGACCCCAGCCGAGATCTCAGGGGCATATGCCGCTAATCAGGGGTTGTTACGCAACCGATTCTGACAAGTGGTCCCACTTGTCTCCTTGGTAGAGATCAAGGAGTTAGATCTGCCCTTATTCTATTCTCCTTTTCTGATGACAGATCTGCTGTCAATCCCATGCTAGTACTACTCTCCAGGGGTTATCTGTGGGGAAACTTAACCTTGTCCCCTCTTGGTTATCCCACGTCGGATATACAGACCTGGTTCATCCCGAACCAATTTTCTAGCGATTTTGGTGAAGACCTCCTCCAGGAATTGACTTATCACGACCTTATTCAGAGAAGAGGTCAGATCTTGCCTTAGGGAAGATCTGACCAGAACCATTAGTCATCTCGGTCTAACCGTGCTTGCTAAGCGTGTCGCTGAACCAGATCTACCCACACCAGGTCTGACACACTCCTGGGCCCATCAACTCCTCCCCCCAAATTAGTGAGAGTATAGCTATAGAAGCATTACTGCTTTATTAGTATGGGGCGGTCCCACTTCCTTTAGCGCTTCTCGTACTATCGAGGATCCTGAAAAATCCGCCTGACAGCCAGGCCTAATTATTGGCATTAGTGGTGTCGGCCCACGTTCCCAAACGGACTCTATTTCACACGTCTTCTCAAATTCTGACAGGTTGGTGGAGTATGGCTTACTCTAGGACGATTGGCGCTCCAGCTCATCACCTAGGGTACTACCCACATTAAATGCGGGGATCCCATCAAGTCCCACCTTTCTCGATTCTCGTTTTTCAAATTTATCCTTTTGCCTGTTTATCCCTCCATGCCTCTCTTTTCCTTCACTTTTTGAAATTTTATTTTCATAACTTCCTGAATCTTTCCTTTTCTCTCTCCAATACTCCGGCGATTTTCAAAACTCCGCCTTCTTTCATCCAGCTTCTCCGATTATTCCCTAACCAGGTATTTCCTATATTCCTCTACACAATCTTATAATTATGTCAGCCTCCTTTTCTCGTTCTGATTCCTCCGGGGGGCTTCATCGGGGGCTCCGGTGAATTCTACCTCCTCCGTACATATATATCCTCATCAGAGTTGCCCCCGGCGGCCCTTCCAGAGAGACCTCCGGTGGCCCCCGCACGCCTCCCTTTTGATAACATAACCTCTGTAGTTAGTAACAAAACCCTCAGGGATATACGTGCCACTTTCCCTATTTCCGACGAATTCATCTTTACCAGTCCGTCGCCCGACGAGAGGGCCTCATCACCTCCCGCCGGCCACCTTACTTTCTATGTGGATCAATTCCACACTGGGCTGAGTTTACCCGTTCATCCCTTTATATTAGCCATTTCCCGGTTGTACCATATTCCGTTATAACAGTTTCTGCCCAACGCCTTCCGTGACATGGCCGGATTCCACCTAGTGGCCCAATATTCTGGGATTGTACCTATAGCCCAGCTTTTCTTCTCTTTGTTCCAGGCAAAGAGCTCTTCCGGCTTCTTTTACCTCTCTGGGCGTCCTGACGTCCATTTTTTGAAGGGTCTTCCTACGTCCCACAAGGCCTGGAAAAAGAAGTTCTTCTTCGTCCAGAGCTCGGGAAACTGGGGTTCCCCTACCACCCCTATGAGCTTCTTACACCCCCAGGTGCACCTATCCTGAGGTGACCGATCACCACATCTGGACGAGAAAATTACCATCCTTAACCAAAACCTCTTTGATCTATCCAAGCTTCTCAAAACCAAGCTCTTGAATTTTTTCAACACCCAACAAGGGAACGGGCCTCTTCCATCCCATATCGGTACATTCTTGAGATGATATGGCTTTCTCTTTTTCTGTTATTATTTTCGTTATTTCTTATTATTTCATTTTCCATTTCAGTAAGTATGTTGCAAGCACATCTGGCTGCAAAGGCGAAGAAAGCTACGGGAGGGGGTCAAAAGAGCCCCCTAGGAGAGTCCTCCAGAGCTTCCCCTACTTCAGAGGAGGTTACTCCGATAGCCAACCTCCAGAGCCGACCCAGGTAGCTCCCTCCCACGTCATTCCTTCAGGAACAGTGAGGAGGAATCTGGAGCTGGCAGAGAGAGCCGCACCCGAGCTGGTGCCTCCAACTCAGATAATCCCATCCTCAGAGAGTCCTGATGAGGGACAAGAGTTGCAGCAAAGGAAGAGGAAGCAATCTGAGCCTGGGGGCGTCCCCGAGGCGGTACCCCAAGTTCCCCCATATCCTAATCAGGCCCTTTTCAACAGTTCTGTCATGAACTGCCCCGGCGAGGTGGCCAAGCAGTTCATGATAGGATTAGCTCCCACGGCTGACCACCGTGTTTTCGACAAACTGTCTGATCCTGAGGTGATAGAGTCTTACTGCAAAGCGGAGGCACAGGTGAGAATTCCACCCCTATCATTCCCTTAATCATCCAACCCTTGTACTTATCCTTTGCCATTTTTTTTTAGGCTGTGGTGTGGAGAGCCTCATTGCTTGCCCGAGCACGAGGTTCTCTTCTGCAGGCAGATCTGAAGAGGCATTGAAAAACCAGAAGCACGACATATCCTCCAAGCTCCAAGGTGCACTAGCCAAGCTACACGGTGCTGGCGGGGAGACGGAGCTGCTAAAAGCAGAGCTAGCAGAGGTGAAATCTGCATTGGAAGAGGCTAAATCAGCTCTGCGGTAGTCGCAGGAGTCTGAAGGTAAGCAACGCACACAGGGCATCCTCAAGGAGCAAGAGGTCAAAGAGCTCAAGGAGAAAGCCAAGAAAGCCAGAACTGAAGGTGAAACTGATGGGGAAATTAGGGGCCGCACAGAGGGACGAGCAGAGGGGAGGTTGGAGTTCCTCAATTCCGAGGAAGGATTGCGTCTAATCCTGCTGACCTGAGAGACCACGCGTTGAGCCTTCCTGGGCTCCGTGGAGTTATATGACCTCCTAGTTCCTGAAACTGAGGCCTTCTTTCTTCTTGGCGTAGATGCTCATGCCAGGTGGGTATCTGAAAACCCTTCTCTGCCCTTCGACCGAGCTGCACCCATCACAGGCGCGTCCGAGCCCACTTCATTCACTCATGTTGCTGAGGACGACCGCCTTCACTTATTGGATGACCTAGCTTTTGCTGACTACATCGGCCAGAACTTCTGCTCTTCTACTTCGGCCTCTTATCCTCCCCCCGATCAGACGTTGGCAATGGTGGTGGCGAGCTACCCCACCTTCGCAAACTTGGGTGACCTGCAAGAGTCTACTCAATTTGCGAAGGATTTTGCCGAAGTCTCCCAGGCCCAAGATCAAGCTTAAGGAAGAGCTGAGGTCATCAGACCCAGAGGTGTAGATCGCGATGCCCAAGGAGCCCTGCCCACTTTATTTTCTTGTTTTATTTCTCCGAAACAGATCTTTAGTTTGTGGCCTGTGTGGCTGGTCTGTTCTGTTTTGTCTTATCCAAACGTTTGTARTGAARTTCTGAATTAATAATAAGTGTTTTTGTCTTGTTATGACCTTTGCGCTTATAGGGTTTCCTGGTTTTCCGGAAACCCTAGTACTTTTGATTCCTTTTGCACCCACGTTCGTTCCTTTAAATATATGCATGCCTTCATTATTTGCTTTTCAATTTTCTGCCATGGCTTCTTCTCCTTTGCTCGAAGAAATCAACACAATGAAGCGAAAGAACATCTCCTTGGTTGTGGAGAAGTTTAAACTTTCCGATCAACTAATCTCGCTCAAGGAAAAAATCGGCTACCTTTACCACCTTCTGGAGAGGAAGAGGCAAAAGAAGTGTCATTATAAAAGAGAATGGGCCGAGCTCCGACAATTCAATCGCCAGCTGCAAGAGGAGAAGGCGGATCTGATTGAGTCGGTGAACCATTTTACTGTTGCCGTCGGCGAAGCCCACGCACTTACCGAGCGGTCTAACAAATATCGCCGCCGCTTGCACGAAACGGAGCGTGAGCTTTGGCATGTTCGCCGAGCTCTAGCCTCAGATCAGAGGTCTCCGCCTAGATAAATGCCTGTGTTCATCTTTTTGTTTTCCTGCAATTTCTGTAATCAAAATTGCCAACCTTCGTAGAAGGTGGGAGGAATCTATTCTAAAGAAGTGTCTTTTATTGTGGACCATTCTTGGCCTTTTGTTCATGCTATCTTTATTTTACCAGGAACATTTGATCGTTTTTATATCGTTCTTATTATGCAAATCATGTTTTCAAATGCCAGCTCATCCTGGGTTGTGGGACTTACCTCATAAGGTCTCTGCCCTTGATCAAAATTTGTGGTTCATCAACCAAGGCTAGCTTTTCTTGTATTTGTTCT
>BMAC01000777.1:797670-837841 GCA_014905375.1 Phtheirospermum japonicum
AATCCTGGCTTAAACTGACAATCAGGTCAGGCAAAATCATGGGTAGCCGCCCTTAGCCAATCCTGGCTTAAACTGACAATCAGGTCAGGCAAAATTGAGGACATCCGCCCTTAGCCAATCCTAGCTTAATTATGAACGCGTACTTAACTGATGAACGAGAATAAACCTGTAATTTTATTCAATGAGGCAAATGTTTATTAAGAAATTACAATTTATGCATAAATTTTTTGTAAATTAGCAATATTCCAAACACGGGGGATTCCGGTCCCATCGAGCTCTTCCAACTTATAAGCGTCTCCTGCTAAGATTTGAGTGACCCGAAGCGGTCCTTGCCACGCAGCATCAAGTTTTCCTTTCATCTTTCCCAAATCAGCTCTTCTCAAAACCAGGTCTCCCACCAGAAACTGCCTCTTGACCACAGTTTTATCATATGTCGCCTTTATTCTCCCCTGAATATGCGCCATTCTGGCAGCAGCTCGCTCTCTTTTTTCCTCCATCAAGTCCAGAGCATCTTGGATTAAAAGTTCATTCTGCTCTTCAACAAAATTCTGAACCCGATGAGTTTCCATGCTTATCTCGGCGGGCACCACTACATCCATACCATAAACTAAACTGAAAGGCGTTTCCCCTGTACTTTCTTTGGGATTAGTTCTATATGCCCACAAAATTGAGCTCAGCTCATCCACCCATCTGCCTCCAGATCTTTCTAAACGGGCCTTGATCCCTTGTACTAGTATGCGATTAGTGACTTCTACTTGACCGTTAGCCTGGGGGTGGTAGACAGATGTGAAGTGCTGGTCAATTTTCATCTTTGTACACCAAGCTCTGATTCTGGTGCCCATGAACTGGGTGCCATTATCCGAGATGAGGACTCTGGGGACGCCAAACCTACACACCACATTTTTGCATAAGAACTTCATGACTGCCTCTTCCGTGATTTTAGCCATGGCCTCGGCTTTCACCCATTTGCTAAAATAATCGATCGCCACTATTAGAAATATCTTTTGGGCAGGAGCGTGGGGAAGGGGCCGACCAAATCAATGCTCTACTTGGCGAATGGGCAAGGAGAGCTCATCGTCATGAGGTCTTCCATGGGTTTATGTATCAACGATGAGTTCTTCTGACACTTTTCGCATTTCCGCACGAAATCCTCTGCTTCTTTCCTCAGTTGTGGCCAGAAATACCCCGCTCTCAAGGTCTTGCTTGCTAAAGCTCTGGCGCCCATATGGTTGCGAAAACATCCCTCATGGACTTCCCGGAGGACCAAAGATACTTCTTCTCTACTCAGGCATCTTAAGAGGGGCTGTCCAAGCCCTCTTCGGAATAACTCCCCCTTGACCAGACAAAACCTGGCAGCCCTGACTCGTATCTTTATTGACTCCTTCTTATCTTCTGGCAGGTCTCCCTTCTCCAAATACGCTTTTAGAGGAGAGCGCCAGTCATCACCTTCAATTACTGAGCACACCTGCTCTGTCCCAAATTCCTCGTCCGCTCTCAATAGGGTAATTACCCTTTCCTGGCAATCCGTAGCTGAGCTAGCCACCTTTGCCAAGTAATCAGCTCTTCCGTTCTCTTCTCTAGGGATCTGGAGGACCGTCAAGCCCTTCATATCCCTAGCAAGCTCCCTGAACTTAGCCAAATATTTTTCATGCTCTCCTCTCTTGTCTCAAATTCTCCACTTATTTGCTTGCAGACAAGCTGAGAGTCCACCTTGGCGCACACCTGTTCTGCTCCCAAGTCTTTTGCCATTTGGATTCCTCTCAAAAGGGCCTCTTACTCAGCAACGTTATTGGAAAATGCGTTATTCAAACGTACAGAAAACTCAGTGGACACACCTGTCGGATCTATCAAGACGATTCCAGCCCCACAGCCCTGGTTACTCACAGAGCCATCCGTGAAGATTATCCATTCCTTCACCCCGTCTAGAGGGCCAGCTATTTCTTGCATAAAGTCAGCCAATGCCTGAGCCTTGATTGGTGTTCTAGCCTCGAATGTAACATCGAATTCGCTAAGCTCTATAATCCACTTGAACAGCCTTCCCAACGCCTCTGGCTTGTCCATTATAGCTCTCAGCGGGAGGTTAGTTCGCACAATTATGCTATGAGAGAGGAAGTACAGTCGTAGATTGCGAGCAGTGCCGACCAGAGCCAGCATCGCCTTCTCTACCTCTACATATCTTACCTCTGCATCATGCAAGACCTTGCTCCAAAAGTAGACTGGTCGCTGTACTCTACCTTCCTCCCGGACCAAGACAGAGCTGACTGCCTGCTGTCCTACAGATAAGTACAAGATTAGGGGCTCTCCTTGAATGGGCTTCATAAGTAAGGTCATGCCAGCCAAGTGCTCCTTAAGAATTCGAAAGGCATCCCCACATTCGCTGCTCCACTGAAACCGATCCTTGTTTCGCAAGGCTTGAAAAAACGGTAAGCTCTTCTCTATCGAGCGTGAAACAAATCGGCTTAGAGCATTGATACGACCTGCTAGACATTGCATTTCCTTGATATTTCTGGGTTCCTACATGTCCATGATTGCCTTCACCTTCTCTGGATTGGCCTCAATGCCTTTTTTCGTGACCATGTATCCTAGAGATTTGCCAGCTCTAACCCCGAACGCGCGCTTCTTGGGATTAAGCTTCATCCTATACATCCTCAAGGTGGCGAATGTTTCTTTCAGATCTTCCACATGAGAAGTGGTCTTAATACTTTTGACCAACATATCATCCACGTATACCTTCATGTTCTGCCCTAGCTGCTCCTTGAACATTTTATCCACCAACCTCTGATACGTGGCTCCTGCATTTTTGAGCCCGAATGGCATGACCACGTAACAGTATGTTCCCTTCGGGGTGATGAAGCTGACTCGCTTCCAGTCCTTCTTCGCCAGCCTGATCTGATGGTAACCTTGTGAAGCATCCATCATGCTCAGGAGTTCGCAACCAGAAGTAGAGTCGACCAGTTGGTCGATCCTCGGGAGCGGGTAGTGGTCTTTCGGGCAGGCACGGTTGAGGTCACGGAAATCAATGCGCATTCGCCAATCTTCTTGAGTTTTGGAAACCAGTACGGCATTGGAGAGCCACTCCGGAAATTGTATCTCCTGGATATGCTTGGCTTTTAATAACTTCTCCACCTCAGCCTCGATGATGGCCTCTTTCTCAGGCCCGAAGTTGCGTTTCTTCTGCTTCACCGGCTTCACGTCTGGACCATGTTAAGGCAATGCTCTGTCACCTCTGGGTCGATTCCCACCAAATCTTGGGGAGACCAGGAAAACACATCAGCGCTTTCTCGTAGTAGTGCGACCAGATCTTTCAACACTTCTGGGTTGAGAGTCGTTCCCAAGCGGAGGACCCGACTCTCATCCCCCGGGACTACCTCTACCAGCATCAGCCCTTCTTCTCTTCTAGACGGGTCTGTTTTAGGTTGTTCTATCCAAGCTCTCTTGCTCTGTCGCTCTTCCTCGTTGCGCCTAATGCTCTCCACATACGTCTCTCTTGACGTGTACTGATCTCCTCTTGCTTCACCTACTCCATCATGAGCGGGAAATTTCAGTTTCATGTGATAGATTGAAACTACAGCTTGAAATTTGCTCAAGGAAGGTCTTCCTAACATCACATTGTAGGAAGAGGGTGCATCTACCACCAAAAACCGAATGGTCCTGATCTGTCTGAATGGCTCGTCCCCTAGTGTGACTAGAAGATTAACCGCTCCAAGAGGTTTTAGCGCCCCTCCTGCAAATCCAACTAAGGAAGTCGTAACTTCCTCCAGTTCCATATCTAAGTCCATTTTCTTAAAGCAATCGTAGAACGTGATATCCGCTGAGTTTCCCGTGTTGATAAAATTACGTCTGACAGTGTAATTGGCTATGGTGACCGTGATTACCAGAGCGTCCATGTGAGGGGCCAGGATCTCATATTCATCTTCGGACCCAAAGCAGACGTTTGGACTCGGGGCCACTTGACCTACCTCCTTTCCTTTCCTCACGAGATCTCGAGCTGCGTGAACATTACTATTATGGGTACGTCTGGAATGTTCATCCCATTCTCCCCCAGTAATCATCTGAATCTCCCCTCGAATGATCTGGGCTTGATCAGTCCGCCTGCCATCAGAACGACCTCTGTCCTTGTCTTTCTTGCCCTGTTGAAACCGGACAAGTCCACTGCGACCAGATCTGACTTCCTCTCTCCTCATGCGAACATATTCCTTCAGGTGCCCTGCCTGGACCATTCTCTCCAGCTCATCTTTCGAATGAGTGCATTGGTCAGTATCATGTCCATATTCGTTATGGAAACGGCAAAACCGATCAGATCTTTCCTTCCTGGGCTTCTGCGAATAGGTTTTAGGCCAATTCAGATCTTGATGCCATTCTATCGCCTATAGAATTTTACCTTGTGGTGTTGCCAGGGGAGTATATTTATCAAAATGAGGTCTCCCTCCTGACAGATCTGTTCTGGGCTTCTTTATCACAGCCCTATCCTCTCGATCATATCTCTCTCTTTTCTTTTCCCCTTCATCCTTGATCTTCAAGGCCTCTTCCAAGTGAATATACTTCTCAGCTCTCTCCAAGAGCTCTCTGAATTTCAGAGCAGGCTTTACAACTAATGATTGAAAAGTTTTCCCTCATCTAAGGCCTTGCGCCAGAGCATTCACCAGCAGTTCTTCGGAAGCCGAAGGCACTTCCAGCTTCGCCGTTGTAAGCCTGTTAATATAAGCACGCAGACTCTCATTCTCCTTTTGTTGGAGGCTGAAAAGCTCTAATGGCATCTTCTGGTACTTCCTGCAGCTTGTGAACTGGTGCAAGAAGGCCGAGCTGAACTCATCGAAGTTGCTGATAGATCGGGGTGGCAACTGGCTGAACCACAGCTGAGCTGATTTAGTGAAGGTCATCGGAAAAACCCGACACATTGTATTCAAAAGCTCAACCACTCAAATGATCCCACAGATCAGTAGTCCCATTGTATTCAAAGCTCAACGATCTGTAAGAAGCCGGCACATCGTCGTGCATGACTTCTTCAGTAAACGGAGTGCCTTGCCGTATCGGCAGCGTACTTGTGCTCGCCATCTTCTTCTTAAACTCCCGCACTTCTTTTTGCAGGCTCTGCATCTGCTCAGGCAGACCTGGATTGGTCTGGCTTGAGGTTTCACTGTCGGATGTAGAGATATGCTCTTCCCTATCCTGAAGAGGAGTCTGATCCGTGCACTGGCCTTGTAGTGGCTCAGTTTCCGCCACCGGGACAGTTCTTGCCGGTAGTGTGTTGGATGGCGGCGTCGACATCTCCACAAACTTCTTTTCCACCGCCGTCTCCATGGCTTTGCCAATGAGCTCTGAGAGCTGCATGAGGAAGGATTCATTGAATAAACCGCTATTAGTTGACACAGATCTACCAAGTGGGGGTGGCGTAGTGCCCGGCACGGCCGCTACCGATGGCGCTGTCCCTTCTGGCCCCATCGCCGATGTTTCTGTCGACCTGGGCATACCCCACGGCGCAGCAGAACTGGGGGTTCCGCCGAGCTCTCCTACCAAGTTTCGTCGTAAACCGTCTGAATCCATAGAATAAAAAGAAGTCCTCACGTCTTAGCTTGATCGATTTCACCACAAACGGCGCCAATTGTTTCAACCCAAAATACGACCAACGTTAATATCAATGCCTGGAACCTTGAACACCCTTCTGATCTGCACACAAAAATACGTTAGAAAGGACCACCGGTGATTTTCCAGTGGAATCCTCTCCGATGCTTAAGTCAGTAAGCGTATGAGGTTTCTCTTAACAAACAAAGAAGGAATGCACAAAGAAAATGACATACCTCTCTCAGCCTTGGGGCTGAGATATTTATAGCTTTCCCCCTGGTGGGGACCCCAGCCGGGATCTCAGGGGCACATGCCGCGAATCAGGGGTTATTACGCAACCGATTCTGACAAGTGGTCCCACTTATTTCCTTGGTTGAGATCATGGAGTTAGATCTGCCCTTATTCTATTCTCCTTTTCCGATGACAGCTCTGGTATCAATCCCGTGCTGGTACTACTCTCCAGGGGTTATCTGTGGGGAAACCTGACCTTGTCCCCTCTTGGTTATCCCAGGTCGGATATACAAACCTGGTTCATCCCGAACCAATTTTCTAACGATTTTGGTGAAGACCTCCTCCAGGAATCGACTTATCACGACCTTATTCAGAGAAGAGGTCAGATCTTGCCTTAGGGAAGATCTGACCAGAATCATTAGTCATCTCGGTTTAACCTTGCTTGCTTAGCGTGTCGCTGAACCAGATCTACCCACACCAGGTCTGACACACTTCTGGGCCCATCAAATGGGAAAAGAAGGACGGATGAGAAGGTCAAGCTGAATGCCAAGAGAAGGCTCGAAAGATCTCTCATCGCATGACGCCTTACATTATCTTCCCCTCAAAACGTCTTTGCTCGGCTCGGAAAGCCAGACAGCAAAGCACATGAAGACCTCCTCACGAGGTCGGTCAACAACAAAAGAATCGCCATGAGCATTCCACCACGGAATCCAAACGATGAATCTGTCGAGCTAAAACTCCTGAAGTAGTGAATTGCGGAGATGGAAGCTAAGAAAACTGCCCCCTGGTCCAAAATACTTATCCGATTCTGCGACCAGCAATGATTAGCTCAGCATGCGACGATGAGTCCCCCCCTTCTGTCCAGCTCCTCTCGGAGCCGCTAGAGGGGATGCTAAAAATTCATCTAATCACTCTTTACAAAAGAAGTAGCAACTTTGATTCACACTTGAGCCATTATCAGAACTACATGGACATGCTCGGCGCATCCAACACATACCGGTGCCGCATGTTCTCCATGACGCTTGATGAAGCCTCGCTGAGATGGTATCGATAATAGCCACTCCACTCAATCTGCTCATGGCCGCAGTTGAGATCCTCATTCCGAGGACAGTTCATGGTCTCCAAGGACACAGTCGCACCAAAGAGAGCTATGTCCACCATTGTGCAGTAGACAAATGAGTCAATAAAGAGCTACATAGCTTAGTTCACAAAGTAGGTCTCGTAGTCCCAGCCATGTGGTGATGAAACCTTGCTCATCTCAGCTCAGAACGGAACATCCGAAAACTCCTTTTTCAAGTGGATAAACAACCAACAAGATCCTCAAACCTTCCAAGAATTCCTAGCTCTGGCCACATCCCAAATCACATCCGAACAGAACATGTCTGCCCCGGTCATATCTTTCCCATAACATAACAAATCAGCTCGGTAGATCGAAAAAAATTCAAGCTCTCAAGCAAATGCAACCAAGAAACTTCTGCAAGATAAACATGCCGACCTCCTAGCAAATATATCGAGGTCTACTTATTAGCTGCAACCACAATCTCTGAACGAATTAAGGACTTGGATATCCTCCCTTCAGCCCGATCGATAAAAAAAGACCCCTCTCTGCTTGACAAGAAAAGATTCTGTAGGTATCACGGGCAATAGGGCACAACACAGAAGAGTGCCACGGCTTGGTCCGTGCTCTGATCAAAGTTTGTGACGACCAAAACTTGCTTCCATTCTCTAAAACTCATCAATTCCAACAGGAGTGGTGAGGCAATAATCAGCTCCCCCCATCCCCAGCAGCTAGAGCGCCTAGAGAAATCATAACATTTGTTAATACGAGTTGAGTAGAAGAAGAGTTCTCAAATTGAAAAAGAAAGATCATCAGGAAGGCAAGAAATTCCATCCAGAAAACAAAAGTAATGAGGTCGAACATATTCCATTTTGATGACCACCCAGGAGAGGACAAGTAAGTGTCGTCCTTCACATTCCACAAGTCTGACGCAACACCTCTTGACCACCCACATTCAAATGTGCTGGTTATCACAGTGCCTATTTTAGGAATCCGAAAACACAGATTCTTGTTCGATCTGAGAGCCTACGCAAGCCTAATCTACTTGTCGGCCTTCCGAAGGATGAGAATACCAAGAGAGTACATCAAGCCATGTGATGACCGAATCAAAGGAATCAGTGCCGAATGCGTCTAATCTCTATTCTAATTCAGCTTATCAGTAGAATTGTGTACTGGAGAGGAAAAGAGGACAATAATCACCACCTTCAAAGTAATCGATGTGCCCAGCGACTACAACGCTCTGATTGTTAGGTCGGCCCTGTACGACCTAAAAGGTGCAATGTCGGTCTACCATACTCAATCAGATTTCCAGGCATGATGGGATAGTGCCAGCACCAAGGAGACCAAGTAGCAGCCCGAGAGTGCAGCTGGTCTATTAAGCCAAGGCGGATAAATATGGTTGAGCAGATGGAAAAAGGCAAAGAGATGGTTGAGGATCCTAACAGTGATAAGCCCAGCAAAATGAAAAACACCATGACAAAATACCTAATGTATGCAAACCACGACAACGGAGACAAGAATGTGCTGAACTCAGAAAAGATGACCAAGATAACTGAAAGAGATTTGGAGATAGAGCTAATCCCTAAGCAGGATGCTGAAAAAGTGTCGATCTTAACAAATTCGAACAGAACAAAGAACAAGAGTTACATGCTGACAAATCCGAGCTCGAGCTGACCAAATAGGAAAATGCCGACCTGAGTAGGGATCGATGTCGTCGACCAGGAAAAGAAATGATGAGGGAGCCAGAAAAAGACAATAACTACCGAGCAGGAAAATCAGTTGAGCTCGGCGAAGAATAACTGGACCCCAGAAGCCAAATTTAAAAAGAAAGGCTACACACGCTGAACTGGTCGAAGACGTAGATTGGGTCTCAAATGATGAGATCGATCCAAGCATGCATCTCTGAGTCGGCCACGATCTCCAGGAACCTATCCGATCCGAGATGATAAGTTTTTGAAGATAAATCAGGATGTCTTTATTTGGACGCATGCTGATATGCAAGGAATTGATCCTGAACAAGCTTTCCGTCGGCTTAACATCGATAAGAATGTTAGGTTGGTCATCCAGAATCGAAAAAATCTCATCCCGGACCGGTATGAGGCACTAGAGTTGGAAGTGATGAAATTGATGGACAACAAGCTCATCCGCGAGGTTTGGTACCCGATCTGGGTATCCAACCTCGTGCTCGTCAAGAAACAGACCATCCAATGGAGATTGTGCATCGACTTTTCCGACCTGAACAAAGCATGCCCGAAGGATAGCTATCCACTCCACACATCAACCACATGGTTGACGCCACTACAGAGCATGATCTTATGAGCTTCATAGATGTATACTCCGGGTACAACCAAATCCCCATGCACCTGGATGATCAGGAGCATACATCTTTCTACTCGGCAAGAGGACTTTATTGCTACACTATGATGACGTTTTGTCTGAAGAACGCTGGCCCCACTTAATAACGCCTTGTGAACAAGATGTTTGCTAGCCTGATAGGAAATTCAATGGAAGTTTATGTAGATGACATGCTTGTTAAGTCGTTGTACTCATCCGATCACATTGATGATCTTAATAAAATTTTCTCGATTTTACATGTTTACCGCATGATGTTGAACCCAAAAAAATGTTCTTTCGGAGTTGGATCTATAAAACTCTCATGTTACATGGTGAGCCAGAGAGGCATTTAAGCCAATCTAGATAATATCTGGGCCATAACCCTGTTGCAACCTCTCCGAAGTATAAAACAAGTGCAAAGCCTGACCGACAAAATGGTCGCCCTAAATCGCTTCATATCTAGATCAACTAATAAATGCAAACCCTTCTTCGAAGCAATTAGGAAGAACAAAAACTTCAAGTGGGCACAAGAATGCCAAATAGCTTTTGAAGAACTAAAGAAATGCATGGCAAGCATGCCGACCTTATAAAAACCAATGAAGAAGGAGCCATTATATCTCTACTTAGCAATCTCAGCAGTGTTGGTCAGCTCGGCACTCGTCCGATCTGACGAGCTCAGACAACACCCAGTATATTATACGATCCATGCCATGCACAATACTGAGCTGAGGTACTCGGCCATGGAAGAGCTGGCCTATGCTCTAGTCATCTCCTCACGAAAGGTACGCCCATACTTCTTGGAACACCGAATAATAGTGCTAACGAGCTTCCCCTTAAATCAAATCAAGCACCGACCTGATACGTCCGAGAGAATGATCAAGTAGGCCATCGAGCTTGAGTAGTTTGACATAACTTATGAACCCAGAACGACTATCAAAGGACAAGCTCTAGCCGATTTTATAGCTGAGTTCACCCTGGCAGTCAAGTTAGTCCCGACAGAGGCCGAACAATGGTACATGTATGTTGATGGGTCGACAATGACTGGCCGAGCTGGTGCTGGAATAGTATTGGTCAGCCCTGAAAAGAAAACCTTCTGCTCGGCCATACATTTCCAATTCCCGTTGACTAATAACAAAGCTGAATTTGAAGCCTTCCTCGCTGACCTCAAAACAACTACCTCAATGGGGATTAAGAATTTTAAAATCACGAGCGATTCCCAACTAGTAGTGAATCAGATCAATGGATAGTACGAGACCAAGGAACCCAGAATGACACTATACCTAGAACTCGCTAAAGCACACCTATCTGAATTTGAAGCCGAGATCATCCACGTCTCACGAGATGATAATTTTCCTACAGACTCCCTGGCCAAATTAGCATTAAGTCTAGGTGTCGAGGAGTTGCATACTGTGACGGTCAGCCACCACTCAACAATGACGCTTGAAGCCACCGCCACCTACTCGGCTAGCCAAGCCGACCAGAAAGAGGAAGGTCAAACTGAAAAGGGGAGCTATATGAAACCTTTTCTACTTTACTTGAATGAAGGAGTGCTCCCAGAAGACCGAGCTAAATCCCGATCAATATGAATAAGATCCCCTCGGTTTACCATAGTGGATGGGCTATTATATAAGAATGGATATTTTTTTCCCTACTCCGGTTCTTGAATGAGCATGATGCCGAATACGCATTAAGAGAAGTACATGAGAGCATCTGTGAAAACCACGCTGGAGGACAGTTATTGGATCACAATCCCATCCAGCAAGGGTATTACTAGACGACCTTGAAAAAAGATACAATAGAGAAGCTCAGGAAATGCGTAAAATGCCAAGTATTCGCACCCCAGATCAAATCTCTAGCAGAAGCCCTCAGTTCCATATATCCACCATGCCCATTCACCAAATACGGAATTGACCTGATCGGTTCACTCCTGAAGGGCAAAAGAGGAGTCAAGTACATAGTTGTTGTGGTGGTCTACTTTACCAAATGAGCAGAGGTTGAGCCATTGACATCCATAACCGACTTGAAGACCATCTTGTCTGGAAATCGATCATATGCAGATTCAATGTGCCACTCTCAATAGTGTCTAACAATGGACAGCAGTTCGACAGTAAAAGATTCAAGACATTTTGTGGAGAGCTGAACATCAAAAATAACTTCTCTACACCATACCACCCTTAATCGAACAGATAATTTGAAGCAGTCACCAAAATCCTCAAATACACACTGAAAAAGAAGTTGGAAGGTCTTAAAGGCAGCTGCCCAGAAGAGTTGTCCGATGTTTTACGGTTAAACAGTACAACCCATCACTCATCCACCGACGAAACCCCTTTCTCTCTCGCCTTTGGGTCAGAAGAGGTTATACTAGTGTAGATTGGCATGCCATCCTACCGATTAGCACACTTTGAGGAAGAAAAAAATGACTTGGCATGCCGAGCTGCACTTGACCTCCTTGAGAAGAAGAGAACGAGTGCCGAACCGAAAAATGCAATCTACAAGCAGAGAAACGAACGCAATTACAACTCAAAAGTGAAAGCAAGAGACTTCAGAGTCGGTGACCTGGTCCTCAAGCGCGTCTTTGGACCAAAGCAAAGTCCTCTCAAATCAAAATGGGAAGGTCCATTTAGAGTATCAGAAATCCTTCAACATGGGGCTTACCACCAAGAATATTTAGATGAGAAGAAGTTCACGCATCCCGGGAATGTCTTGTACCTAAAGAAATACTATCAATAAAGTACTCATTTCTTCTTTCCTCATAATAAATGCAGAGCAAGTTTTAAAGCAAAATTATGCCATCCTCATTTTGAATAACAAACCAACAAGGTCAACACTAAAAAGAGTTCGCTTGTCGGACTTATGAAGCCAACCTCACTCATGTAATCTGGATTTTATCGAGCCAGGTTAAGCAAAAGAGTGATGGACCGACCTCATTAGGTTGAATTCACCCGCAAAAAACATCTTTCGGAGCACCTTAGCTCATTAAAGTAGTATAAAAGTGATAACCTCACAAATACAAGCCAACTCAAGGCACCAAAAAAATACTCTTAAAAAGATTGAAAAATCTTAAGGCAAGTAGCCACCCAAAAATAAAAGCCGAGATGACATGAAAACATGTCGAGCCAACAATCAATTACATAAAAGAACCAGACCGAGTAAATCAACCTTGAATAAATCCCGACAGACTCTCGAGCCATCGAGCTCCAACTTTCAAGCTCAAATATGACAAGTCAATCTCATCAGCACAAGCCGAAACAACTAAGTCAACAAAAAGAGCGAAGTTAAAAAATTCTGAGCTCAAAGTGCCGAGCTCAAAATGTCAATTTCGATTGTGTCAGCACATAAAAAGAGCGAGTTTAAAAATCCGAGCACAAAGTGTCGAGTTCAAGATGTCAAGTTCAATTGTGCCGGCAGACACAAAACGAGCAAATATAAAAATTCCGTGCTCAAACTGATGAGCTCAATCAGGACGATAAAAAAAGGGCAATATATGTATATATTTAAGCTGCCGAGTTAAAAATGCAAATTAAAGAAAAAAGTCGAACAACTAGAACAAGCCGAGCAGAATTTATTTAAGTTGATAAGTTTGAATACATCAAGATCGACCACCCAAAAGTGACGCACCGACATAGGAATAGGAAAAACAACCAAATCAGAAACATAAGCTAATCATCACCGCCAACCTCATCATCGCCTTTCTAACCATGTGCTTCTCAACGTCATCAATGGAGGCCCCGTTCTTCAACATTTGAAGGGCCTTCTCCATGGTGGACAGTTAAGAGGCACTCATCATCGGCGCGAGGGTCTCATTCTTGTACTCCTCGGCCCCGTCAACTTTCCTCCTCGCATACGCCTATTCCCTCTCTCGAAAGTGAGCCTCGATAAGATCGGCGTGGCTCTTAAACAACTCAGCATACTGAGCTTTTAGAGTGTCAAGGTTGGCCAAGGTTCGCTGGGTCAAACTCAGCGCGGATTTGACGGTCAACTCTACATTGTTAGCCCGGGCCATCCAAGTGTCACGATCAAGGATGAGCCCGACGCATTGATCGTGAGTCTTCTGAAGAGAAACATGATCCTGTTGAAGCCAAGCATGATCCTATCGGAGGTCAGAATAGTTGTGGCGGGCCAACTTTCATCGGAAAAAAGGCCCGACAAAGGTTCATCTCTAAGAACTCCAGCTGGTTGTCCCCATCAAAATTCGAGACCCAATCATCCAAACCAAGACCCTAGCTACTTGCAGCGCTGTTCGGGAATTCAGAAAAAGGGTACCCTACAGCTGACTTCCAGAAACATTTGGAGCATAACACCCCGAATAATCATACCCCTGATGGGCTTTGTGAGGACAAGGTCCTCCAAGAACGGTCTCCTCCTCGTTCTCCACAGTGATGGGCTCCTGATCAGAACTTCCCTCACCAACCTGAGGAGTTGAGTATGGTTTTGGAGGAGCAGACGAGCTGGCCTTTTTCTTCCTCCCGTCGCCACTAGCCACCGGCCTCTTCATAGTTTTCTTATTCTTCTCCAAAAACTTTGCAGCCATGTCAAGCGTAGAAAGAGACACGGTTCTATCGAATAAGGGATAAAACACTACAAATAAAGAATGTAAAGCTCAGTAGAAATACAATAGTGATGGACTAAAATCTAGATACTGATCAAGACGAGCAGATGATCTTAATAGAAAGTGTCGAGCAGATTAGCTCGGCACTTGGAGTCATTCTGGTCTATAATTTAGAAATAAGCCGTCAAAATATTTCCAATTAGGTTCGAGCATAAATTGCCAAACTGGAACAGCTGAGCTGCCGAGCTCGGCCACGCCGTCAGCCTCACCGCCGATCGACGCCAAGAAGCGACTAGTAGCTCCACCGAGAAAAAAATGCTGAGCTGCCGAGCTCAGCCACACCATCGCCCCCGCCATCGATCGATGCTGAGAAGCGATAAGCAGCCACACAGAGCAAAAATTATGGAGCTTCGCGATATGAAGCTAGGTCATTATCACTAAACGTGCTTTGCTCAACGACTTTATCGAGCTCAGCATTGTCCCAATCGTGAAGGGTTGGCCCATTACAATAGCCTACCAAAGTGCGTTCACCGGGTCGGGCCGCCCAAAATGCCAAGGTTTTATGTGGCGTCGACCTCCTACTGGCTTTAGATGTTCAAGATATTTTGGCCCGTGGTGCTCGTTAGGCATCGTCCATGAGGTTCTAGCCAGGGAGGTCATCCAGGGGATCAAGTTGATCTGAGTCGATTCCGAAATCATCATCTGCTGCTCTGGTCGGATCCGGGCTTAAACCCTACGCCCAGGCCGACCCTTCAATATTTTAATCTTCGGGATGGTCAATTAAACCATAGTGATTCTCCTAATAGAACCTGCTCCAAGGACCAAATTCAAAGCCCTGCCTGAATTTTGCATCAGGCCCGAATGGCTGGTCCTCGCTAAACCAAGGGTATTCGCTGGGCTGAAGATCATCGCCCTAAAATTGCTCAAAAACAAAGTGTCTCCCTTGGCCAAAAATCTCTCCCACACAAAAACTTATGTACTGGTTGAATCCGGGCTCGCCGACTTGCCTCGGTTGAGAACCTGACTGGCTGCCACCTCGACTACCCCTTGTGAAGCTCTGGAAATCATCCAGGGAATAACCTGGACTATCGGACATGAGCAAGATCGAGAAGAAAAGAAAAGAAAAATTACCTTTGAAAATAGAGAAAATCGAGGCGCAGAAATTGATTGAACAAGGGCTGAGAGAGGGGTTTTCTGAACAGAAGGACTAAGATTGCAAGGATGCGTATATGTCATTGCTGAAAATTGAAGAAACAAGGAGGGGATGAAGTTGAATGTGAAGAGGTGAGGAGAAAATGAGAGCCAAGAAGCTTATTTATAGAAGGGGAGGGGGATTCAAAAGGCAAAAGAGTCCAAAAAACGACAGAAGATGAAAAACTTGAAAAAAGCTTCCACCTCGAAGGACGTGAAGGTCAAAATCCTTGTGAAATGGAGCTGATGGGACCAAACACTTCGAGCTTTGACCAGTTAGGTTTCTTTCAGACGGCCAGGATTCAATGAGTCCGAACCCGCCTACGTATAGCAAGCTCCGCACTCAAGGGCTTGTTGATGGCTGGAATTGTCCAACACCATGAGGGAAGAACTGAACAAACCGATCCGGACAAGTCAATTCTCACCGAACTACACCATGGATCTGACGAGCATCAACGCCCGACAGCGACGTCAGATCTCCCGAACAGCATCATGCCATGACACCGAGCAAAACCATGCCACTAGGCGGCTCTACCGAGCAGCGACAACCGAGCTGCCAAGCTCGACCATGTCGTTGAACTAACCATCGAGCGATGCCAAGAAGCGACGAGCAGCCTCGCCGAGAAAAAATTGACGAGCTGTGGAGCTCGGACACATCGTCTACCTCACTATTGATTGACGCAAATGGGCGACTGACCGCTCGTTGTTAAGCGTCAAATTAAATATTTGTTTTTCCTCAGCTTCTCTCTACCAACTAGTAGTAGTGACAAGTAAGGTTCGATACCACAAGGAGTGTGGTTTAGATTGTGACAATTCGTATTTTATTAAACAAAAAAAATGGGGTAGAAATTGTGAACTAATCTAAGAGAACTAAATAACAAAATAAATAAGCAAGAAAATAATTAACGAAAAAGTCAATAATAATAAAGCTCTAGTTCTAGTTCAGTTTCCACCCACGATCCACTCATCTAACCAACCACAATATCATAATCCATTCTTCATATACGACTAAAAACCCTAAGTAACAATAAGCTCTATTACTCGAATTTTCCCTTACCGTTTACTCAATTAAAATGAGCTCTTTAATTGATTCTAATTATTGAATAACCTAGAATAGGCTCTCTAGATCCAACCCAACAAAAGCATTAATTATTAGGCAAAATAGGTTATTCTAAGCAATAAACACATAAGCTCGGTTTATTCAACTTATGTTGTGTTGTCCCTAACGATGCATAATAATTAGTTGCTACCAACAAATTAGAAATCACGACAATTACACATGAAGCAATCCTATTTCTAGCAATTGATAACCAATCCCTAATCTAGGTGATCAAGCTAAACCAAGAATTGAGCAATCATGACGTGTATATAGAATAACACAAGCAATCTCATATGAAGAAAGAAAAATAATATTGCATAAATTAATTAAAACATAGTTTCACGAGGGTTTCAACATACCTATAACTAGATAATAAGTTTACTCACTCATGGAGTTAATTAAATAAAAGGAGAATAAAGAAATAAAACACAGTTATAAGATAGAAAAGAGATGAGAAAGCTTAGATCTTGGATTTTTGGTCTTGGATCTTCAAGCTCATATTTATTGGGTGATTTGGGATCCCCTTTTCAAGCCTTGGAACCCTAGGATATGTTATATGTCTCCTTTGGACGGATTTAGGACGAGTATATATAGGAGATTCCTTTTTCTTGCCGCACAAGATTTCTTCCAAAAATAGCCCAGCAGCGTTGCGTCGACAGGCGTCGACCGACGCGTTCCAGCCTAAAGCGTCGACGCGCTTCACCCGCCCACGTCGATGTACATGTGCGTCGACCGACTCACCTCCAATCGTCGCAACAAAGAGTTCCCGTCGACAGGGCGTCGACTGACGAACCTTGAATCGACGCTGCTGCAGATTCTCATCGACTAATGGTCGACCGACGCGCGCACAATCGACGCAACAGAGATGAACTGCCGCATATCACGTCGAACGATGCGATCCATCCTCAGCATCGATGCGAGACATCGACGTAACCTCTTGACTCGTCGATTTTCTTTCGTTGATCCCCGTCTCTCAACTTTCATGTGAAACATCATTCACTTAATATGGCACCAAATACTACAAAATAGAGAAGAATTATACAAGTGGTGCTCGAATACTCATGATATTAAATATGTGAGAAATAAATATATATGACAACTTAAAGCTCATGAAAACATAATAATTTCTCGCCAATCAAATTCCCCCAAACTTAAAATTTGCTTGTCCTAAAGCAAACATATAATTAAAGCATAGGACAAACATAATATTAGTAAGTCACTCAAATTGACCAAATGAACTCATTTGGACACTAGAAAATATTATATTTCTAGAAATCGCAAGCTTTTCATGTATTGACCTAAGTAATCCCAGCAGTGTGGCAACCCTTTTCATATACGTCACGTCAATGTACTATGGTTCCCCCTCGCTACTCAATGGTTCGATTCTATCCATTGTTAGTTATGATCAAATATCTCGTCCTCTCCCATTTATTCATTTATTATTTTTTAATAGGGGCCCGCAGCTCTGCACTACCGTTCTTGACTTGATAATGATGATAAGGCGCTGGATAGGAGGATCGTCTTGATTAAGTGTTTGATTTGTTGAGTTTCTCCTCCTCTTCATTGAAAATTTGATTATATGATGCGCCACTTGAATATGTGCATGAATGTGTTGAGCTAATAGCATCTTCATTAGACTTTTTCCCTTAGAACTTGTAAGCGAATTGCACTTGGTACACGGATAGGCAACTGTTTCGGCACCTCAGTTCTCATTTTTTTTTTATTTTTTAATTTTCTACTTACGCCATGCCGGTATACCCTAACCAGAATTTATTTGACTTCTGTTTCGACTAACGAGATATTATCACACAACCGCCAACTTTGAGGCCCCACAAAACTCATTTAGTTCGGCAACCACAAATACACATCAATAACACAATAATCTATAATTGACGCCCCACAAATGAATCACAAAAGTACTAACATGCTTACCTTTGACCTCTAAATCAAATGACGACTAAATAATTTAACCGAAACATAGTTCACCTAAACAATTCAAGCAAGTACTTTTAAAGTTTTTAATTCGACTCCCGGAAATTCATCGCAAAAATTTTAAAAATTTTCTCAAATTTTAGCCCAATGCATTATAAACAACTAATTCTCACTCCCCCAAACTTAAACTTTAGCTTGTCCTCAAGCGAACACAAAGCAAGAACAAGCAAATCATAATAAATAAGGGAAGAGTAAGGGAAAAGAAATCACCCAGGTAAATGTTGAGGGGGTCTCGGTTCCACGACGATCTTTCTTCATATGATGGCCCAATCATCCAAATTAACCAAGCTTTGTATCCCTTCAACTGTAAAAAATAAAAATAGAAATAAAAATAATGTAAACATTGGGTTGCTTCCCAACAAGCGCCTTTTCTTAACGTCCTTGGCTCGACGTGGTACCCCTCAAGTCCATGGGGGTTTTGGTGGAGGTCTCAAAGTTCATGGGATCCCCATGACCTCATCCTCTTCAAATCTCACTCTTTTCCAAGTTGGGTGTTTAACTGGATCCTTTCGACTTTGTGGTGGCATCTCATAGATTTTCGTTAAGATGGTCTCATCTATCAGCACATACGGAAGGTCATCGGTCTCCTCCTTCTCAAAAACATCGTCTCGCACGCGTGTCTCCTCCTCCTCTATCACTTGGTACACGGTCCATGATGGTAATGGCTTTGGCTCGGTTTCGACCTCGATAGGAAAAACTGTAGGATAAGGAACATAATTTGTAAGCTCAGGCAGACTATGAACAACATGCGTCAGCCTCGTTTCTTCTTCCTCCATCTCGTATTCATTCTCCAATTTAAATGTCGGGTCCTCCGCATCATCGATTTTCTCTACACCGTGCAGCATGATGGCAATCACATTCTCCACGCGTTCCTTAGTTTGAGAAGACAATTGCTCATTCCCCTGTGCATCCAGTTGGTACATGCGAGTCGCCATTAGACTCACTTGAGCTTCCAAGTTTTTTATGCTAACCTTGGTCTCTTGTTGAAATTGGAGGGAACTCGTCGCCATTAAGTTTACTATATCTTCAAGTGAATGTGGCGATCTTTCTCCCCTCGGTCGGGCGTTGTATTGGTTCAAAAATTTTTGTCCCCCTTGAAAGTCTGGATTGTCTCCCCATCTTGGCTCATAAGGATGAGGATCGTAAGAATAAGGCTCGCAACTTCTCTCTTGCCATTTCCTAGGCCTCACTCTATAGGCTCTTGTTTCGATATTGGCTCGTAATGTTGGGAAATCATCGGTAACATGATCGAATGTATGACAAATGATGCATGGTCGAATCGTATCCCTCTTAGCGATAGCGGATTACAACTCATTCAACTGAGCTTGCAACGAGCCGATGTCCACCTTGTTTACCGACCGCAACGAAATGTCACAACCTCTGAATTGTTGGGAATTGGCCGCCATGTTCGAGATCAACTCCCTTGCTGCCGTCGGTGTCCTATCCATGAGTCAGCCTCCGCTTGCCGCGTCTATCATGTTTCTATCAGTGAGGCAGAGACCTTCATAAAAGTATTGTATTAATAACTCCTCGCCCATTTGATGCTGAGGGCAACTAGCAACGAATCTCTTGAAATGCTCCCAATACTCATGCAATGTCTCCCCGGGTAACTGCCTCGATGCACAAATGTCTTAACGCAAGCACGCCACTCGTGAAGCGGGAAAATATCTTTGCAAGAATACCCTCTCTATCGCCATCCACATGGTGATGGATCCAGGAGGTAAGTAATAAAGCCAATCCTTAGCGAGACCCTTCAATGAAAATGGAAACGCCCGTAGTTTAATCTGTTCGTCAGTCACTCCGGCGGGCTTCATGCTCGTGCATATAATATGAAGTTCCTTCAAATGCTTGTGCGGATATTCTCCATCTAATCCTTGGAATGCTGGCAAATGATAGATTAATCCGAATCTTAATTCAAAATTAACATTCTTCAAGGTTGGAAACGTGATCATTGTTGTTGTTGCGGAAGATCCGGATTTTCTACCTCCTTTAACGTGCGTTCTCTCACTCCTGCCATAGTCATAAACTTCAAGAAAAATTTAGGGATTTTTTTAATATTTTTTTTTGTATAAAAAATAACAAAAAAAATAAAATAAAAAATATGTAAAAATCACAACTTAAACGCGCAACTCCCCGGCAACGGCGCCAAAATTTGACCGCTCGTCTTTAAGCGTCAAATTAAATATTTTATTTTTCCTCAACTTCTCTCTACCAACTAGTAGTAGTAACAAGTAAGGGTCGATCCCACGAGGAGTGTGGTTTAGATTGTGACAATTCGTATTTTATTAAATAAATAAATGGGGTAGGAGTTGTGAACTAATCTAAGAGAACTAAATAACAAAATAAATAAGCAATTAAATAAGCAAGAAAGTAATTAACGAAAAAGTCAATAATAATAAAGCTCTAGTTCTAGCTCAGTTTCCACCCTCTATCCATTCATCTAACCAATCACAATATCATAATCCATTCTTCATATACGACTAAAAACCCTAAGTAACAATAAGCTCTGCTACTCGAATTTGCCCTTACCGTTTACTCAATTAAAATAAGCTCTTTAATTGATTCTAATTATTGAATAACCTAGAATAAGCTCTCTAGATTCAACCCAATAACAGCTATTAGGCAAATAGGTTAATCTAAGCAATAAACACATAATCTCGGTTTTTTCAACTTATGTTGTGTTGTCCCTAAAGATGCATAATCATTAGTTGCTACCAACGAAATAGAAATAACGACAATTACACGGGAAGCAATCCTATTTCTAGCAATTGATAACCAATCCCTAATCTAGGTGATCAAGCTAAACCAAGAATTAAGCAATCATGACGTGTATATAGAATAACACAAGCAATCTCATATGAATAACGAAAGATAATATTGCATAAATTAATTAAAACATAGTTTCACGAGGATTTCAACATCACTAGAACTAGATAATAAGTTTACTCACTCATGGAGTTAATAAAATAAAAGGAAAATAAAGAAATAAAACATAGTTCTAAGATAGAAAAGAGATGAGAAAGCTTAGATCTTGGATTTTTGGTCTTGGATCTTCAAGCTCTTATTTATTGGGTGATTTGGGATCCCCTTTTCAAGCCTTGGAACCCTAGGATATGTTATATGTCTCCTTTGCACAAGATTTCTTCCAAAAATAGCCCAGCAGTGTAACATCGAAAGGCTCGACCGACGCGTGCCAGCCCACAGAGTCGACGCGCTTCACCCGCCCACGTCGACCTGCATGTGCGTCGACCGACTCACCTCCAATCGTCGCAACAGAGAGTTCCCGTCGACAGGGCATCGACTGACGGACCTTGAATTGATGCTGCTGCAGCTTCTCATCGACTAATGTCGACCGACGCACGCACAATCGATGCAACAGAGATGAAGTGCCGCATATCACATCGACCGATGCGAGCCATCCTCAGCATCGACGCGAGACGTCGACGCAACCTCTTGACTTGTCAATTTTCTTTCGTTGATTCGTTGATCCCCGTCTCTCAACTTCCATGTGAAACATCATTCACTTAATATGGCACCAAATACTACAAAATAGAGAAGAATTATACAAGTGGTGCTCGAATACTCATGATATTAAATATGCGAGAAATAAATATATATGACAACTTAAAGCTCATAAAAACATAAGAATTAATCCCTTAAATATCGTATAATTTCTCGCCTATCAAATTTTCCCAAACTTAAACCTTGCTTGTCCTCAAGCAAACATAGAATTAAAGCATAGGACAAACATAATATTAAAAAGTCACTCAAATTGACCAAATGAACTCATTCGAACTCTAGACACCATTATATTTCTAGAAATCGCAAGCGTTTCATGTATTGACCTAAGTAATCCCAGCAGTTTGGCAACCCCTTTTCGTATACGTCACGTCAATGTACTATGGCTCCCCCTCGCTACTCAATGGTTCGACTCTATCCATTGTTGGTTATGATCAAATATCTCGTCCTCTCCCATTTATTAATTTATTTATTTTTAATTAGGGCCCGCAGCTCCGCACTACCGTTCTTGATTTGATAATGATGATAAGGCGCTGGATAGGAGAATCGTCTTGATTAAGTGTTTGATTTGTTGAGTTTCTCCTCTTCTTCATTGAAAATTTGATTATATGATGCGCCAATTGAATATGTGCATGAAACATCGAATTCCGCACCACTGACAGACTCAGCTTATTTGTCACTAATGACCTCGGCTTTCGAGTCGCTAACATCCTCGGCTGCCGTGTAACTGATGGCCTCGACTGCTGTGCAGCTGACAACCTTGACTGTTGTGTTGAAGAACCACCTTTGACTAGCCGAGCCACTGAGCCAAACCACGGCATCAGCCGGCCAGCGTTGAGTGACGCGCAGCAGTGACGTCGGGTCTTTTGAACAGCTTTACGTCATGCCGCTGTGCAGCACCATGCCCCCTGGTAGCTCAGCCGAGCAAAAATAACCGAGTTGCTGAGCTCGGCCACGCCGTCGACCATACCATCGATCAATGCTCACATGGGACGAGCAGCTCGGATGAAAAGAAGTAACTAAGCTATCGAGCTCGTCTACACCATCGACACCACCATCGATCGATGCCAAGAAGCCACCAGGCAGCTCGACGAGCAGAAATAACCGAGCATGTCGAGCTCGTCCACACCGTCGATTGACACCTAGAAGCGACGAGCATTTTGTCGAGCACAAATTATCGAGCTACCGAGTTCGGCCACGCCATATACCCCACCATCGACCTACGTCGAGGAGCGACGAGCAGCTACACTGAGTAGAAAGTGCCAAGCTGCTGAGCACGTCCATGTCGTCGGCGCAACCATTGAGCGATCCTGAGAAGCGATGAGCAGAAACGCCAAGCAGAAACCGCCAAGATGAGATGCCAAATCGCTAAGCAGGACCTGATTCCCAGACGTGTGCTCGGCATACTTAATTATTGCTCCTGATCACTTGTCGAGCAGAAAATGCTAAGCTGAAGTACTATACAACCCTTCTAGGACTCGATCGGTAAGTAAAATAGCTAAGGTTGGCTCTAAGTCGGTGGAAAATAGCTGAGGTCGGCACTAAAGTGGTGGGAAACTGTTGAGGTCAGAATTTAGGTCAGCATTGAGGCGGTGGATATATGAGCAGAAAATCGATGGACCAATAGAAAAGGGACAGGTGTCCAGTTAGGGTTTCAAGAGAAAACTATAAATAGCCTCTCCAAGAGAGAGAGAGAGAGAGAGAATGATCCCAATTTTTTAGAGAGACAAACACATAGAGAGTTTAGAGAGAGAAAAGGCTTGAATCAAGAAATCAAGCAATTGTAAAGGATCCGGCCTAGGCCGATCCGACCTGATATTCAGGAATAAAAGTTGTGAACTTTTTCCTACTTGTTCTGGATTATTTTTGCTGATCTCCTTGTTATTATTATTTTTTTGAAATCGTTTAGGCTACTTTTAGTCTAAACAATGTCTATTTGAGTTATTCGTTCATTATGTTTGGGTTCACTAAAACTCGCCTTGGGTCTTGGTTGATGCCTGGATGCATTTGGTTTGTGACTGAAACTATTGGAAGTTTTTTTAGCCATTTTAGGACTTTCTTAAATAAAGTACCTTCATTTAAATAAATCATCTCTAATTAGACTATTTGATCCTTAAGTCTATTCTTTTTTCGCCACATGATTTTTGGGTAGTCTGGATATGTTTATACTCTAGGTTTTATATTTTGATCAGAGTTGATCATCTATGTGTATAATAGATTAGAGCAGCATTTGAGAGATTATATGTATTGGTACATTCTAATAGAAAAGAGTAAACTCATAAACTCTCTACATTTCTTCGTTCATTTGAAAATAAAGGTCGATAAAAACATAAATAAATCGACAAAATAAAATTAAAATAGAAATAAAAAGGAGGAATAAAAAACCTTGTTTGGTTTTTAGAGTGTTTGGCCTACATTAATAAAGGCCTCCTTAGTATTTTTAGATTTTTAGATTTTTTTTGCCTACATCCATACTCTCTAGATTTTCTAAAGAGCCTAACATTACAACCATAATAAAGACCATTGATTCATGGACCACATGCACGTGCTTTAAGCACAATGAAGATCATAAGATGCTTTGAAAGGCATGGGGTAAGCGCATAATGAATTATTTAAGAGTATACGCATCCTTATTCACGTGGCGAGTGAAGATTCTACATCTGTAATGTGAGGATCATGAAAGATGTGGTTTACTAATTTTGAGACCCACTCAGATTTTGTAGGATTCGTGAGACTCGACTATGAGGTAACTTTGTTTTTGGTTGAGTGAATCGAACTCTTCAAAACTACTTTTTATTTAAAAATAAAAAGCTCGTCCGCAAGAGAACGGAGTAGTTGTAGGCGGTAAGTTGGACTCGAGTTGAATCACAAGGAAGACTAATTGGAAGTTATTTCGGTGTTTGATTTTATGAACATAGAGAAAGAAATAAAAACTAAACTAAACACGCGATCAAATTTGGTTTGGGGGTTTCTAACATCTACCAGCAATAAAATCGAAAGCTTGAAACGATTATCTAAACGAGGGTTCTAGTGCGCCAAAATCATCTCCACGAACGGGGTTGTCAATCCCGATGGTTCTAAATGACCCTAGGCACTAGAACGATAAACTTAGCCGAAAAACATTCCGAAAAACATCATCATGATCAAAGCATAATTTAAACGCAAAGCATGAACATGATAGACATTAAGAACAAACAACTAATCAAACGAGAATATTCATAGAGAAGCAAAAATGAAATACGAATTAAAATCAAGAAAGTAACAACGTTCAAACTAACAATTAAACTACATATTACGAACTATTCTATCTAACATATAAAATCTAAGAACTAAATTTGAATAACTAAAAGGTAAGACAAAGATGAAGAACAAAGGAAGAAACGACGACTCGAACTTATAACCTTCAACTCTTCAACCCGAATCATGCGTGTGATCGAAAGGTCGCAAGAACCGAGGGTTCTCTGTAATCTATGAACCTTCCCCCAAGTTCCAGCACTCCCATTATGAAGAAAAGGACGTGTTTTTATAAGTTTTCCATAAGATAACTGCTAAACTGCCGAAGGCATCGATCGACGCTTACCAAGCTCGGCGTCGACACTTGCCAGGTCTCGACGTCGACGCGTGCTAGGGCTCGGCGGTGCGTGTAGGCAGGGTTACGACGATGGGCGTAGGCAGGTGTGCGTCGGTCGACGGTCTATGGATCGATGCTCACTGAGAGTTGCTAGGCATGTGCGTTGACCTAGCGTCAGCCAACGCGAGCAGTTCTAGGCATCGACGCGGACAGCTCAACGGCGTCGACGAGCGTCGGCGTCGGCATTGACCGATGCTTCCCGGAAATCCTAGCACATTGCTCATCCAATCTTCGTCCTCTCAATGCTGAAGTAGAAAATTAAACATAATTAGACTATTACTTATAAAATAAAGGAGAAAAACATAAAATGAGATAAGAAATGAAAAATACTAAAAAGAAGAGAAACGGGGAGAAAAAAAACCTAAAAACCCGACAAAACACACATAACGCAATGCAAAAACACACTAAATTCACATACAAAAACACACTTAGCTTTTTCCTTGTCCTCAAGCAAAATCTAGTCTAGACGTAGACAAGGAAAAGCTAATTACCCGTTGATCTAATCGCTAATGCATTCAAATGATATAAGAAGTTAATGCATTAAATCGACTAAAAATTCAATTAAAAGGACGACACGATAACGTTGATATAAGACATTTAGACTAGCTTCCGAACACCTAAAAGTAACGAGTTGACCTCCATGTACGTCACCCATCCATGCCTTGGCCAGAGTCTATCCCTGCTCAAACTGCCAAGTCGTCACCCGACTAGCCCAGTCATCTATGAAAAACAAAAATAAGAACTTAACTTGTACAAGGATTTCTCTTCTTGTACTTATTATTTTTTTTTCTTTTTCTTTTTTTTTATGAGTACCGATAGAGATGATGTACTAAATGAACATAATGTACATAAATAAATAGTGAGAGTTCATTGACTCCGATCTTACGTTGCTAAGTGCAACTGATAATATTTTTCAACTTTGCACGTGGAGTTTTAACGTCTCCAAAATTAAAATAAAAATTAAATAAAGTCCTATGGAGGGTATTGGAAAACGAGGCTAGTAGAGAGTATTTGACTCTTTGGAACGAAACAAGAATAGAACAGGGGACAAGACACTTCATAGACTATTTACACTTCATTCCCCACAATTACACTATTGTTCGAACAAAACTCTAAATATCCTAACCAAAGCATCTAACCACGTCACTTCGTCAAGGTTCCAGTCAATATAAATACACACGACTCAAATCAACCACAAGCAAGCATACAAAATTTACTAACCAAACCAAGGACAACACCAATGTCCACATTGTATAACATGAAAAATTAAGAAAGGTACGGTAAAAGGAAGAGAAAGAGAGACGTCTCTGAATTCGAGCTTGTGGTGAAGAGTCAGGTGTCGAAAATCATCCAACGGGTCTCAATATTGAAGGGACCTGAAACAACAAGAACAAAAACCCACAAAAACATATAAAATTAAAAGTCTTGGGTTGCCTCCCAAGAAGTGCTTGCTTAACATCTCTAGCTCGACGATGATTCCATTCGATGTCATCCCGGGTCTAAAAAAAATGACGATCGTGCCATGCCTTGGTATTATCTAAGAGCAAGAATTGGTGATGATAATCACCAAGGCGGGCACAAAAAGCACAACCGAGATACAGAACACTCCAACTAGCTTCGGAGGTCAGAACCGTGAGTAATCGATCACCTTGAATATATCAAAGGATAATGGGCACACATGGTGATCCTAGATCAAAGGAAGTCTTAGAAAATCTTTTGAGCACATGAAACGACTATCAATCAAACTGTGCTCTGTCATTCCCTTGATCACCGCCTCAACACCCCAAAGTCATGAAAAGTCATATTTGGCTTAAAAGAGGGCAAACGGGCTCCTTCTCAACTATCTCTTCAAACGCCTCCATCTCATGTTCGTACAAAGCGTTAGGTGGAACGGCATGAGGTTCAATAAATTCACCCGAAGGTGACTCTCCCACATAATCTTGCACAACTTCCTCGAAAAACACGGGAGAGACAATGCCGACTTCCACCTTTTTCGCCTCACCTACGAATTGAACCTCCTTGCACACCTCGTTTATAAGATCATCAGAGCTTGAACTGCCCTCAACCAAGATGGAATCTTCCATATCAACGATGGGCATCTCCTCATGACAAGGTTGGTCAAGCCCGTAAACCTATTTTACAAGTTGCTCTAATTGAATCTCAAAGCGATCCATGCGTTCATCCATCCGTTGATCCCAATCCAAAATTTTGGTTATAAAAGATTCCAATTCCGATAAAAGGGACATGGACAAATCTTAAGAAACTGTGGCGTAAGGATCGCCACTCGAAGTATATTCATGAGAGGTGAGTGGAGTGTAAACGTCGTAGCTCGAAGAATAGAAATCTTGAAACGGTGGAGCATACGAGTCAACACTCGGGTAAGAATCGTCAAAACCTGGATCATAATAGCCATAAGATGGTGCGTAAGTATCCATGCTAGGATTACAGCAATATGAAGGAAATTGGCCGGAGTAATCAACAGTATGGGCCCATTCCCGACCGCTCGGAGCATACGGGTCATAATACGATGGAGGAACTTGACAATCGAAAGTTGGAGCGTAAGGGTCATCATATGGCGAACTAACTTGATAATCTGCCATCTTCAATCAAAATAATCTCGAGTCTTCAAAAATGTGGCTACAAAGCACAACACTCAAAAACTGAGATTAAAGGCACCAGAAAGTACAAAATATAACAAAAACAAAAATCACAAACGAACACTAACACAAACAAACAAGTAAGAACATGAACAAAAATCAATAAAAGCAAACACCAAAAATTCGCGACGTTTAGCCTTCCCCGGCAATAGAGCCAAATTTTGAATCAAACTTTTTACACCTACTTCTTATTTAAAAATAAAAGTCTCGTCCGTAAGAGAACGGAGTAGTTGTAGGCGATAAGTTGAACTCGAGTCGAACCATAAGGAAGACTAATTGGAAGTTAATCCGGTGTTTGATTTTACGGAAATAGAGAACGAATAAAAACTAAACTAAACACGCGATCAAGTTTGGTTTTGGGGTTTCTAACTTCTACGAGCAATAAAATCGAAAGCTTGAAACGATTATGAAAATGAGGTTTCTAGTGCACCAGAGTCATCTCCACGATCAGGGTTGTCAATCCCGATGGTTCTAAATGACCCTAGGCGCTAGAACGATAAACTTAGCCGAGAAACATTCCTAAAAACATCATCATGATCAAAGCATAATTTAAACGCAAAGCATTAACATGATAAACATTAAAAACAAATAACTAATCTAACGAGAATATTCATAGAGAAGCGAAAATGAAATATGAATTAAAAGCAAGAAAGTAACAATGTTCAAACTAACAATTATAATACGAACTATTCTATCTAACATATAAAATCTAAGAACTAAAGTTGAAGAACTGAAAGGTAAAACAAAGACGAAGAACAAACGAGGAAACGACGACTCGAACTTTCAATCTTCAACTCTTCAACCCGAATCATGCGTGTAATCGAAAGGTGGCAAGAACTGAGGGTTCTCTGCAATCTATGAACCTTCCCCCAAGTTCCAGCACTCCCATTATGAAGAAAAAGACGGGTTTTTATAATTTTTCTCATAGATAACCGCTAAACTTCCGAAGGCATCAATCGACGCTTGTCAGGCTCAGCGTCAACGCTTGCTAGGTCTCGGCGTCAACGCGTGCTAGTACTTGGCGGTGCGTGTCGGCAGTGTTACGTCGATGGGCGTAGGCAAGTGTGAGTCTGTCGACGGTCTATGGATCGACGCTCACAAAGAGTTGCTAGGCATGTGCGTCGACCTAGCGTTGGCCGACGCGGACAGCTCAACGACGTCGACGGGCGTCGGCGTCGGCATCGACCGACGCTTCCCGGTAATCCTAGCACATTGCTCATCCAATCTTCATCGTCTCGATACTGAAATAGAAAATTAATCATAATTAGGCTATTACTTATAAAATAAATGAGAAAAACATAAAATGAGATAAGAAACAAAAAATACTAAAAAGAAGAGAAACGAGGAGAAAAGAAACCTAAAAACCCGACAAAACACACAGAACGCAATGCGAAAACACACTAAAATCACATACAAATATGTACAAATCAGAGAGTTTCATGATTCTTCCATGCTTTTATCATGATTGTTGATCTATTTTGCATAAAGCTCAGTTTAGTTTTTAGTGCATTGGTCTCAACTACCAATGTTTAAGTCAAGAAATTTTGTTTGAAAAAAACACATGTGTTTTTAAGGTTATATTTTATAGCATTTTATAGGACATGCGTACATTTTTCATGTGATTCTTCTTATTTTTCTTAATTCCTGGAAAATATTACACTTTTGATGTTATTATTATTTTTCATTTCTAAATGATGGATTTTGTGCCTTTTAGAAACACAAGCCTCGACAAACCTGAGTTAGACAACCAAAGGATGAATGATAAAGGAGGAGAGACAAGTACAAGTCAGAAACGGAAGCTAAGGTATTGGATATATGACGAATTGAAAAAGATATGATGTAGATTTTTTTTTGAGCTATAACTCTCTCATACAGAGTTCAATTAAGTTATTCAAGTGGCCCTAGAAAGCAAAGAGATAAAGCTACAATTATCATATATGAGCCTAAGTCTAATTCGGCCATTTTGAGGGCCAAAATGGAGCAAAAGGAACCACTGAGTTTCCACCTGAGTTACATGTCGTATGCACAACTCGTTTAACACACTGTACTGCCACTCGGCTTCACACCCAAATCACAAGTCGCGTATATATAAACTGTGGAATGCTGGAGTTACACCCAACTTGACAACTAAATTTTTGGTCAGGTATGCGGATTGATTCCTAGGGTTATTTTTTAAGGTCTTTTTGGACCCCTATAAATAGACTACACCTTCTAAACTTGAGATGGTAATATATCATATTTAGACACTTATAACTCAACATATTACTCGATATTGGGAGTCTAAGGATAGAGGGCTGGTGCCCTTCTATCCAAGGGATGATCAAAAGAGTTCGCCATGAGTCTCCACATCTTGGAACGCCTCTCCACTCTCTTTTCATTATTAGATTAAGTTTGTTCATATGTTATGCAAGACAGGTTTAGTTTTCTTATAATAATGCCTGGTTAATTGTTTATATTCTAGACATGGGAGTAGATTGATGACTCAAGTTTTAATGATATTAAAGTATTGGGGACTTCTACAGTGCCTTCACGACACCATTCCCCACTTGGGGTGCATTTACAACCATTAGGTCAATTTTAGATTTTTTAGATTAAGAGGTCTATGGTTGTAAATGCAGGGGGTGGGGGGAATGGTGCCCTTAAAGGCACCGTAGAGTTTTCTTAAAGTATTTGTTAATTATTTATTACCTAATCATTTTATCTTGTTAATGATATTGTTTGAGCATTTGATCAACACTTTACATTCGTTTGAAAATATTTAATCAATGCAAACGCGGATAATATTTAAGCAATAATATGGGCAACATAAATGTGGTACGGGATGTTCATCTATCTATTGGGGGTCACTATAATTTTAGAATCTTTTTTCAACTAAATTGTTATGCGATCGAGAGGCTATTGCTTTGAAGTGTGTGTATGTGAGTAATTAGTCTACGCACCTTTACTTATGTACTGGAGTACTGTTTAGCTTTGCAAATTCCTATATTACTAATCTTTGATTAAAATTTAATTTATCATAAAATCAAAAGAGTTGTCAATCTAAACCATGTTTAGGAATTAACAACTCTCTCATTGTTCTTTAATTTCTTATTATATTTTTCATTGTTTATAATCTTATTAATTATTACAATTTATATTTGAATATTAAATACAATTGAACTACTATGATCGAAGTATTTAATTCATAGTCTCTTTGGATACGACATTGCTCAACCATAACTACGATTGAACCCCGTACACTTGTAGTGGTAACATTAAGGTAGAACACCCACCCCACCCAGCCCCTAATTTTCCTCCACTAAAACACGGGATTTCACAAAAAAAAAATTGATTGAAAGAAATCCGGACATCTTAGATATGGATACCATCACCGCTGTCACCGCCACTTCCACTATTAATCCACTTACCACCACCTCCACTTTGAGTTCACCCGCTGCCACAGACCCCACTATAAACCCGATCGTCGAACAAGTATGTCTACTTTTTGAATTTTTTCTTATCTGTAGAAAATCCATATACTTGATTTTGGGCTTGAGTAGGGATTCACTAGTATGGAAATCATTCTAGTTAATTAATTATGATTTGGATTGGTTGAGTTCAATATTAGACAATTGATGTTAAATTTGATGGAACTTGGAAATTAAGGGAATTTGGGTTAAATGGAAACTCATGATTTAAATTGTTTGTATGATTGTATATGGGTATTCATGAACTCATGAATTTTTGAATTGGAGGAATTAGGATTAAGTGTGCACTCTGAAATTGGGAAATCAGGGACTCGGTAATTCAGAAAAATCGAGAACTCTAGGAATCACTGCAAATCTTATGAACTCATAAACTTGGGAACTCGTGAATTATTGATCTCGTGAACTTGCATTTTTTGCTTGACACACATTTTTTTCAAATCATTTATGCATGTATTTATTTATTTATTTTTATGTATTTCTTTGAATTTATTTTTAGAATGGGTGGTCGTGCTTGAGGTCAGGTTTCAATGGGAAGAAAGGTCCATAAATATATATGTTTTAATGGCAGTTATAACAATGATCAAGTCATAATTGAAGGATAACGTGCGACCCGATATGTCATAACGATTTGATTGATGTTGTTTTGGGCATTATTTTTTATATGTGTAGAAGAAGGGTGCTTGTAGCAATTTATCTACGCATGCTATGTTTGGGCAACAGGTTACAAGGCCATAAGCACAGACTGAAGAGCTTTGGTTCCGGATTGGTGATGAGTCACAAGATTTTCGAAGTATGAGTATGATTTAGTTATTTGTTCGAGGTTTGATCATTCAAATATACATGCGAATGAAAGGTGTGGTTATTCGACTGGGGTGTTATATATGCAACAAATATATGGGTAGGGTCCACAAGAATTTAATGATATCTTTGATTATTTTAGTGGTGGTGATGATCAAGTGAAAATTGTGAAGATATCTAATATGCACGACATCATATTTCGTGTTGATCTGCACACGAAGGCAGTAGGTAAATGGTTGTGACTGTTGGTCGAGGATGGTGATAGGTCGGAGAGTTTTCCCTGAGGTGCGTACAGTTTCCAGATCCTTATGAAATGCATCAGAATTCAGTGTCGATGGAGCATCATGATGGAGGTAGCAAGTTTAGCTACCATCTTTATGGATATGTACATGCCTTCATGGTACGTATTTAATTAAGTTGTATTTTTATACCTCAATATAGTTAATTAATTAGATAAAACTTTTGCATACATATATTTACTTATAAATTACTTTTAGAGTAAATAAAATAAAAAAAGAAATTTATGTTTTGAGAAATAATATATAAAATAAATCTCAAATGTTTTGAGATTGGCTAGTAATATATTTATTACTAATTATATTTTTATAATACAATAATTAATAATTAAATTCTAAATAATTATAAATCATGTGTGTGTGTGTGTGAAAAATTATATAATATATTTTAAATATGTACTCAATATATTGTAATATATAGTTGTTGTAAAATTGTTTTTGCTTATTTATGCTTAATTGATATAAATATATGTGAGTGTGTATATATATATATATATATACTAGTTTAACACCCGTGTATTACACGGGATTTATAAAAATTAAATATAAAAAATATAAAAAGTTCTAAATTTAAAATAAAAAATTAAAAATATGTGTTCTCAACCCGTGCTCTGTTCAATTTATTAATTATTAATTAATATTATATTTTAGGGATGTTCTACGGTGCCGTGAAGGTACCATACCTCACCTTTTCTCACCTATTATCAACCGTTGGATCAATTTAAAGTTATAAATATTAAAAGATGGATGGATGTAAATGCACGTAGGGTGGGAGACATGGTACCGTGAAGGCACCCTAGTCATTTCCTATATTTTAATGTTTAGATTAAATTCATTAATAATTATATTTACATACTTATAAAAATTAAAAAGATGTCACATTTTCAACCCGTCTATAATCTATATTAATTAATTATTATTAACTCATTTTATATTTTTATGTTTAGATTTATTTTGATAATAATTATAGTTACATACTTTGAAGAATTCAAAAGGTGTCATACTTCAAACCTTCTCGCATTGTGTCATTGTCTAATAAATAATAATTAATTATTATATAATTTTATTTTTTAATATTTAGATTGAATTCATTACTAATATTTAGTTAGATACTCCTATGATTGCAAATATATCATAATTTACCTATACAAATATTTAAAATTTCAAAAACAAATTATTTCAACTTTTTTTATAAATACAATTTATTTAATATTTTCATATATATTTTTTTTGTAATTAAAATTATTTCATATGTAATTTGTCTTTTAATTAAAATAATTAATTTAGATTCTTTCTACTAATTATATATGACTTATTTATATTAGGAATATAAAATAAAATTATTGAATTAGACAAAATAAAATAAATGAAAACGGTTAAATTAGGCTAAATATGATAAAAAGAAAATATTAAATTAGGCAAGATACAATAAAAAGAAAAGATTAAATTATGTATATATTAGGCTCGGATGACACATAAGCAACCGAAGCACCAAAAATATTTATTATCCAAGCGAAGCATACGAAGCAGACACATAAATTATGAGGATTTTGCATTAATATATACTTGTTTAACACATGTGTATTACACGGGACTTATCAAAAAATAATATAAAAAATATTTGTGATAATTACAAAATTTAAAATCTAAAATAAAATATTAAAATAATGTATTCTAACCCATGCCTTGTACATGTCTAATCTATTTATTAATTATTATAAATATTAAATAATTTTATATTTGATGTTTAAATTAAATTCATTAATAATCTTAGTTACATACTTATGAAATCCAAAAGGCGTCACATTATAAACCCGTGTCTATTATCTAATTTATTACTTATTATTTTAAATCATCTTATATATTAATATTTAGAATAAATTCATTAATAATTATTAGTTACATACTTTGAGATATTCAAAAGATATCATGCTCTAAACCCGTGTCGCATTTTACTGGCGTCTATGTTTATTAATTATTAGTATATAATTTGATATTTTTATGTTTAGATTGAATACATTACTAATATTTAGTTATATACTTAAATTATTGTAAATAACTCATATTTTACCTATATGGAATATTTGAAACTCCAAAAATAAAATTATTTTAAATTATATTATCAATAAAATTATTTAATTATTTTCATAATAAAGTTTTTTTTGTAATTAAAATTATTTCATATGTAGTTTGTCTTTTATTAAAACAACTAATTTAGATCTTATCTACTAATTATATATGACTTATTTATATTTTTATATTAGGATAATCAAAGAAAAGTATTGAATAAGGAAACATATAATAAAAGAGTTAAATTAGGTAATATTCAATAAAAAGAAAAATACTAAATTAGGTAAATATTAGGCTCGGATGAGACATAAGCAAACGAAGCACCAGAATTTATTTCTCCAACAAAGCATACGAAGCAAACACAAAAATTGGAAGGATTTACATTAATATATATGAGTGATTATTATATTATTATTAATAGGGGTAACCTTGTAATTGTATATTTATAGTTGAATTATTTGACATTTTGTATAATTTGTCAGAGTATTTGACAAAAATATTTTTTCCTAAATAGTATTCAGCAATTACCCCAAAAAACTAAGCATTGTACAATAATGTTAGGGTTATTTGAATAAGATACCCTTGAGATTTAATATTACTTCAAAATACCATAATTAACTATATTGCAAAGTTACATATATCATCCCCTTATCCCAGCAAGAATTTCTGAAATTAGGTACGATGAATTCCATAGCTAATTTATAGCAAAAATACTTGACAACAAATTATTATACAAAAATTAGCTACGTACAAAATAGTTATAGCATAAACTATGCAGCAAGTTTGAGAAAGGTCATGGCTATTCAGTCAAGAAAACTCTATCATCTAGAGTCTATTAATATGTGAGTTAGCCTCATACTTTAATTAGGCTATTTATTTTTGGTAGTTTTAATAATTATATTATTGATTTTTGATTATGTTTCTTACGCAGCCTGGAGTCTTCAATTTATATTGTTAAGGACTCATATATTAATTAGATTATTTATTTTAGGTAGTATTAATAATTATATTATTGAGGTTATTATAATATGAAAAGGTAATCTGAATTTTAGGTTGTTTTATTAGATTATGTTTCTTTTTTTTTTTAATTTTATATTATTAGAATTTTATTTTAGGTTGTTTTATTAAAGGTAAGACTCTTATTATTAGGCTATTTATTTTAGGTAGTTTAAATAATTAAAAGGTAAGAAGTATACTATTAGGACAATAAATCCTATTTTTTATATTTTATAAATATATAATAAAACAAAGAAGTTAGGCTCGGATGACACGTAAGCAACCGAAGCACCAGAATTTTTTATTTACCAAACGAAGCATGCGAAGCAGACACATAGGTTAGGAGGATTTTGCATTAATATATAGGGTAGATATATATATATATATATAATGAAAATAAATAAAATATTAAAAAATGAAATTATAGTTTTGATAAATAATATGTAAAATAAAACTCTAAATCATTTGACACATGTCTAATAATATATTCATTTATAATTATATATTGTAATAATTGATAATTAAATTATAAATAATTATAAGTTGGATTAAATAAATAATAAATATATATACTTATATAAATATATTTAATACATGTACTTAATTTGTTGTAGTATTGGATTTAGAGGCTATACCTCCATTTGCCCAGAGATTGGTAATGAAAAATAATGACCCGGATCTACAATGACAACGATCACTGAAGTGGCCATTCAACTAGTAGCGCATTGATGTCACATTTTTTGATTCTAAGGTAACTAATTATGTATAGTATTTAATATTTGTTAATGTTAATTATGTACGTCTATATATAACTACAGTATAGAGTCTTATTTTTGTTGGATAAACAATTTCTAAACATGTGTAATTTATTTATTTTTGAGAATAATTGTGATTCCTATAATATATTGGAGTTCATTGTCGAGGAGCTACATGAGTATGACTGGTATCCCCAAGTCCATGATTAAAATCAATTGAGTGTCCAGTATGTGCACCGTGAGTCACACTTCGTTGCTCATGTAGTTGATTCTACCGTTTCCCCTGCAGTTGCTCCCCATCGAGAGAGTCAAATAGTTGCTCCTAGTGGAGATAGTGTTGCTTTGTCGGTAGTTGCATCACATACATCGGAGGACCATGATGAGAGTGTTACACCAATGATTTTCATGATTTATGATGGATGTTGATCATCACCATGGCTCGCCGACACATATTTATCACTCCCCAGTGATGTGTAATCCCCAACACTACTCGATATGTGTTTATCATCACTCGCCATCACCTAGTCCTCGACGCTCACTGATAAAAACTTGTGATCTCTCATTGTCATGCAGTCCTCAATCAAGGGGGCTCTCACGGTGGATAGCACACATGTTGACATTCCCACTGATTTATCGAGTCAGTTTTTGGACGTAGTTATGCGCGAAAATATCAATTTGATAGAGAAGGTTCTAGAGAGAGTAGTAAAGCCAAAGACTATTTTATTTATGAGATTGGGCAAGCTAGACCATCGAGTGGATGATCAGTGATACGACTATTCCATAGAGTTCAAAGAGGCTTAGTGATCTGGTTTTTTCAGAGAATGCATAGGTGCCCAGTGATCTAGATGTTCCACGGAATATATAGGGCATGATGATCTGGGTGTTCCATAGAGTCCACGGGGCCCTAGTGACCCAAATGTTCCACAGACTTCATAGGCATCTAGTGTTAACACGTTTATTCCATTTGATAGATATTTTGACGTGGAGACCGACATAAATACTGATCCACATGGATGTTATGTTTTTAGATGGATTCCTTTAGAGCCACCAATCACACCTATCCAACTACCAACACACTTAATGCATTTGATAGTTTCTCGATGGATATGGTACACCAGATGTGATAATATGTATAGCCTTTCGAGAGGGACATATGATCCCTATGTTGTGAATGAAGTGGCCTTGAGGTGGCGAGAACAGTAGGAGAAGGTTTATCGCGAGTTTATGGCTAGTAATTCAGATAAGAGGTAATCCTATTTATTATTGATAATTGTAAAGTATTATTGTGTGATATCATGTCTTTACATAAAATTTGACCTACATGCAGGAGATGTCGGTGATGTTACGCCTATTGATAGGGACTTTTTAAAGTACATCTAGAACGTGGGTATAAGCATGGAATCAAGTGTGAGTTTTTTTATTTACGTTTTGTAATTGTATTTTACATTCTCACTCAAATGTGTGTAGTTGTTGAGAATTATATTAATACTCATTTAGAACAATGTCATGCATTACATTGATGATTGATTCATATTTGTGTAAACTAAATAATAACCCAATCTTTGTTGGCATCCACCCCCAAGTCGTAGGACGATATTCAGTATTGGGCATTGAGATCAGTGTAAGTTTAATTTTGTTGAACACTATATCAAGTTTTGGTTATAATATATATTGTATTAAACATCATTTGTTCACATGATTTGATTTGACGAATGTTTCATGAAAGGTATGCTGAACCTGGTCACTATGAGTTACCTAGAGAGAGATGTGTGTTTTTGCATGAGAGATGGTGTCAACATTTAATGGAGTGGGTACGGGGCTCAGAGCTTCTGAGGTTGACGAATATAGTTCCATGGCATACTATTGATGTGGTTAGTAAATATACATTTACGATTATATCTTATAATGTGTGATATTTTTAACACATAAAGCTATATAAATGGCTTTAAGATTTTTTTTATGATTTAGTGGTAAAACACAAACTACATTAAATTTTGAATATTTACATGGTTTGGTGTAATTTAGTCCATTAGTACCCCATCCTCATTAATTTCAAGACATGTGAAGTGTAGGTCTTTGATACATTGTTCCATCAATCGATATCTGAGATGAGTTTCAGTTCCAATGTTGGTACACTATCCTTGAGACGCTATGTATAGTCTGTGTTGAGGCTTACAGGATGTTATAAACATCGCCTCAAAATGAAGGAGGTTTATAGAAAGTGGGATAATAGATTTGCACATAAAAGAGATTTTCTCAATTGAAGGACCATTCATGAGACCTGTTAGTGTTGAAGACAATTGAGGTTTTCATTGGTAGGTATTGGATGACAGACGCAAGTGAGTAACAAATCTCTGCCATCAAACATAGCATAATCAAGCCTATATATTCACCCTGCTTGATTTGTATTTTGGATGTATTATATAATTAAATATGATATATTTTGAGGATTGTACATAATTTAGCTAGTTAATTGAAAAACTCATACTTGACATTCAATGGTAAAGTTGTAAATACATTAAGTTAATAGAATAACAATTAATTGGTAAGAAAGTGAAAGTAATTAAGAAAATAGTTGGATAAATTGTATCCCACGATAGTTAAATGAAAAGGAACATAATTAAATTTTACATCATTGTTATTATAGATGAATGAACACACCATCTAATTTGGTTCATCTTATTTAACTCATTCACCACATCTTGTTCACTTTCACTAGGGACGTTCATTCCCCTTACAAAATATTTTCATTTTCATGAGTAATGGTTCATACTCAGAAACATTGTAGTAGATTATAATTTTACTTTCCTGTATTGATAACAACGAGTTAGGAAAATGAAAGATTTAAAGTGCATGTAATTATTAAAGATGGAGTGTAGGATATATAGGTAAGAACTTCCTAAGGTTCACTACAAAAAAACTCAGTTTTTTCGAGGGATTTTTCCCTCGAAATTAAGAAAAAATCCCTCGGTTTTGGTTAAACCGAGGGAAATTCCGAGGGAAAAATTCCCTCGAAAAAACCTTTCTCGGAAATCAGTTTCGAGGGAAATAAATCCCTCGGAATTACAAAACCGAGGGAATTCCGAGGGATTGTTTCCCTCGAAACAATTACCGGACAATCCCTCGGAAATCCGAGGGAAATCCGAGGGAATATTTCCCTCGGATTTTTTCAATTTCCGAGGGAATAAAATCCCTCGGAATTCCGAGGGATTTCCATTCTCTCGGAATTCCGGGGGATTTTATTCCCTCGGAAATTGAAAAAATCCGAGGGAAAATATTTCCCTCGGAAATCCGAGGGAGTCCCATTCCCTCAGATTTTTCAAAATTCCGAGGGAACTTTCCCTCGGTAATTTTAATTTTTTAATCTTTTTTATTAATTTTTAATTTTTTATTTTAATTTTAATTCTTGTTTAATTATTAAAATTCCCAAAAAATTGAAAAAAGCAATTAAAGTACACAATTGGGGTTCAATTTAATAATTGTGTATATATTGTTCATGCATGGGAGGCCGTGGTGATCGGCCGGGGTTTTAAAAAAAATTTGTATATATATTGTTCATGCATGGGAGGCCGTGGTGATCGGCCGGGGTTTAATTTTGTTTATATATAATATTGTCATTGGTGTTGTTGGTTGTATACCGTCGGATGTTGACGTGTGGGTGACGGCGCCGGCCGGGAGGTTTTGTCCCTCCAATAGCGGGGTTTTCAAATCTACACAATTGGGGTTCAATTTAGTAATTGTGTATATATTGTTCATGCATGGGAGGCCGTGGTGATCGGCGGGGTTTTAAAAAAAATTTGTATATATATTGTTCATGCATGGGAGGCCGTGGTGATCGGCGGGGTTTAATTTTGTTTATATATAATATTGTCATTGGTGTTGTTGGTTGTATACCGTCGGATGTTGACGTGTGGGTGACGGCGCCGGCCGGGAGGTTTTGTCCCTCCAATAGCGGGGTTTTCAAATC
>BMAC01000777.1:854990-875891 GCA_014905375.1 Phtheirospermum japonicum
TTAGTACTCAAAAACAAAAGAATGGACACCTAGAAAAGTAGATTTGTTTTCATTAGTACGAATTTACTATATTCRGCCAAAATTGATAAAGTAATGGATGCAATATATTTAACCAAGAGTGGTGTATTTCTCATCTATKGATACAGAGGATGCTTTTTACAACTGTTAAATCTAATAGTGGAAGTTCTCTTAATGTAATATCTAATGACATAACTTTTCTTCTTCTTCGAAAGAAAGAAATTGGCATTCTAGATTTAGGGTTACTTTTAATATCCACTAAAATTTCGATCATTACTGGTACTCCACTTGCAAAATTAATGGTGGATGCGCATCTCATTATTTGGGATGAAACTCCAATGATGCATAACCATTATTTTGAAACTCTGGACAAAATATTAAAAAACGTGATGACATTGCAAAATAATTCTAATACACAGCTTCCATTCGGTAACAAAATAATAATTCTAGGTAGAGATTTTTATCAAACTTTGTCGGTTATTCCAAAAAGTACTAGACTAGACATAGTTCACACAGTGATCAAATATTCGCATTTGTGGACTCATTACATAGTCTTGAAGTAGACCAAGAATGTGGTGCTGCAAAATCACAATGCAGATCCCAATTGTATCAAGTTAAAGAATGTTTTCAACTTGATAAATAGTATAGGAGATGTAATAGTTGGAGGACCAAATGATGGTATCGTTTAAATTGAAATCTAGGTTATCTATTATTGAAAGATGGTGGAGACCATGTTCTGTCAATTGTGGCGAGCACATATCCACAATTTGGAAAAACTGCTGAATGTTCGCTTATTTGGAGGGTCGGGCTATTCTTTCCCCAACACTTGATGTCGTCGATTTGATTAATAAATATATGATGTCATAAAACTAAAGGGGGAATGTGAAGTATATCTTAGCTCTGATAATGCATGCAAATCTGAATCAAATATTGACATATTGTAGGACGTTTACTCACTAGAGTTTCTAAATACCATTAAATGTTATGGATTGCCTCTATGAGCTAAAACTAAAAATTAGAATTTCACTCATGTTGTTGAGAAATATTGATCATTCCCTTGTGTTGTGTAATGTTAGTTGTTTACTTGACGGTCATATTGTATAGGCTAATATTTCTCAAGGAAGTAATGCAAGTGAATTGTTGTTAATCCTTAGAATGTCTGTCACACCATCCAATTCCAGGTTCCCTTTCAAGTTCCAACAATGACAATTTCCTCTGATCGCGTCATATGCTATGATGATCAACAAAGTTCAAGGACAATATCTCTCTCACGTTGGAATTTTCCTGAAGAAGCCTGTTTTCAGCCATGGTCAGTTATACGTTGCTATATCAAGGGTGACCAATCGTATAGGTTTACAAATATTGATCAACGATGATGAGAATAAACATGTTAACAAAACTACAAATGTTGTGTATAAGGAAATCTTTCATAATTTGTAAAGTATATTTCATCTAATAACAATCCTTTTATGAATTAGGTTATATCATTTTGAATACTATTCGATCTTTAAATAATATTTAGATGATTTATATATAGGGAGCAGTTATGGTAAAACCATCTCTGGTGTGAGAACCAGTGATGGTTCTTACCGAAATATACATACACACAGAGAGAGATGTATAATTTAAGTATATATATATATATATATATATATATATACACAATTACTTATTTAAATATTTTAATATATTTTAAATAATTCTTTTTATTTTAAATAAAATAAAATAAAAAATTATCGTGCAACGCACGGGTACAATACTAGTAACAAAGTAAAGACTAACTCGATTCTTGACTGATTAATTCAAAATGAAAGATCATGACTAAGACTAATTTTGGCTAACTAATAGGAAATTGTTAATTAGAAAATATATGCATGATACTCATTAATACAATAATATATTCTATTACTATTCATTATCTTGTGAATTACTTCTAACAGGCCCCCGCAAGATTGAGGATCCATTGGAGACACCAATCTTGGACTTCAACTGGTGAAATTTGGAGACGGGAAGAGATTTGGTTAGCGCATCCGCAAGTTGATCATGGGTGGAGATGTAAGACACACGAAAAGAGTCGTTGGCAACGTGAGTACGAACGAAGTGATAGTCAATGGCGATGTGCTTCATGCGGGAATTGTAGACGGGATTTGTGGTCAAGTAAGTAGCACTGAGATTTTCACAAAAAAGTGTAGGAGTAGACTAAAGTGTGATATGAAATTCAGAGAGTAGATTGGTCAGCCAAAGAATCTCGGTCGAACACGAGGCGAGAGCACAATACTCTGCCTCGGTGGAGGAGCGTGCAATAATACGTTGTTTCTTGGAGGACAGGGAAATAAGATAATTATCGAGGTAGATAATATAAGCAGACGTGGAGGAACGGTCATCGGGATTGCCAGCCCAATCGGAGTAAGAGAGGGATAAGGATGGACTCCGATGAAGAAGAAGGCCATGATGAATGGTATTTTTGAAATAGCAGTAGTGAGATGAGTTTCAGAGGGCTTGTGCATGAATTGAGAGAGGCAATTAACAACATAACTTATATATGGTCGAGTAAGTGAGAGGTACTGAAGAGCACTGACGATTCGTCAATAAGAAGTGGCATCAGTGGGGGAAGAGCCATCAATTAGACACAGAGCGAATGAATTGGAGAGGGGTGTAGATACTTCTTTGGCACCAAGCATGTTGTGACGTGAGAGAAGATCGAAAATGTATTTATGTTGATTGAGAAAGATGGAGGTGGATGTTCGGATAACTTCAACGCCAAGAAAGTAATGGAGAGGACCAAGGTCTTTAACGGAGAAGCAATTGGAAAGTGCATCAATGAAGCGACTGAGAAGAGAGTGATCATTTCCGGTGACGAGAAAGTCATCGACGTAGACTAAAAAATAATAACCATTGATTGGTTCTGGAGAATAAATAAAGAAGGGTCAGATTCAGAATTTTTGAAACCAAAGGAGAGAAGAAAATTCTTAAGTTCATTGTACCATGCACGGGGTGCCTGCTTAAGGCCGTATATGGCTTTTTTTAGGCGACATACATACTCGGGAATTGAGAGTCTCGGAAGCCAGGTGGCTGAGACATGTAGACGGTTTCAGAAAGGGTGCCATGAAGAAAAGTGTTATTGACATCAAGTTGTTGGATTGGCCAATCGTGATGGAGAGAGAGGGAGAGAAATATACGAATGGTGGATGGTTTAACTACTAGGCTAAAAGTCTCATGAAAATCAATGTCGGGTCTTTGATGAAAACCTTTTGCGACAAGACGAGCTTTGTATCGGGAAATAGATCCATCAGGATTACCTTTGATGTGGAAGACCCACTTGCAGCCAACCAAGTTGGCATTAGGAGGCTGTAGAACAAGATCCCAAGTTCAATTGTCAAGAAGAGCATTCGGTTCAGTTGACATGGCATCACGCCATGCAGGAATCTTAACGGCTCGGGAAACACAAGTTGGTTCAAGAGAGGGTGAGACCAGATGACGAGTGTAAAAATTGGAGAGATGCTTTGGACGGAAGATATTATTTCGAGAACGCGTTATCATTGGATGGGGATCGTTTGGTTGAAGGGGATTGGACGATCTCGAAATAGCAAGGGAGCTGGGGGCCTCTGAGGTGGTGGTAGCGCATGCATAAGATGGAGAAAGGCCGAGAGAAGAAGGAGCGGTTGAGTTAGGAATTTCAACATCTACCACGAGGTTGTGTGAGTGTTGGTTGGTCAGAACAGTGGCTTCGGATTAGTGGTGTTGTGAGATAATGACGAGGGAGGAACGGGGGTAGTGAGTGGGATGATAGAAGAGTCTGGAGTGATAAGAGAGGTAGGTAGTTTCGATGTAGGAGAGGGGTTAGGCTGACTTGAGGAGGCTGGAGTTTTATCAAATGGAAATATATGTTGAATGAAGGGAACATGATGAGATGTATATATTTTATTTGTATTAGGATCAATGCGAGAGTATTCATGATGAGTAGTGTCGTAGCAGAGGAAGATGCAAGGACGAGAGCGTGAGTTGAGCTTGGAGGTAGTGTAAGGTCGAAGCCATGGATAACATAGGCATCCAAATGGTCTCAATGTCGTGTAAGATGGTGAGCGGTTAAATAGAATGAGAAACAGACTTCTAATAGATAAGGTGGGAGTGGGAAGATGATTTATGAGATACACGGCTGTCTGAAAAAGCATGAGTCCAAAAGGTGACGGGAAGGCTGGCTTGATGAAGTAAGGTGAGTCCCGTTTCTACGAGATGGCGATGACGACATTCAGCGAGACCATTATGTTCAGGGGTATGAGGTGGGGTGGTTTTATGAGTGATGCCTTGGGAAGAGATAAAATGACGAGGTGCGATGAATTCATTGCCACCATCCGTGTAAAGCTTTCATAGTTTAGAACCGAGTAAATTTTTAGTAGTTCTAAGAAAAATGGGAAAGATTGAGAAAATATCAGATTTTAAGCGCATATGATAGAACTATATGAATCTGAAAAAATGATCAATAAAGATGGCGTAATAACGATAGCCACCGCGTGAAGGTACATGACTGGGTCCCCACACATCCGAGTACACGACATCGAGTGGGGACTGGCTCTTAATGCTAGATGTTCAAAACAGAAGCTTATGACTCTTATTACAAAGACATGAGTTGTAATGAAAAGAGGATGATAAACGGTTTGTGTTGGCGAGAAGGCCCAGATCAAGCATGCGATTGAGCAACTGGGATGAAGGATGGACGTGATGACGATGCCACTGTGAGGGGTTACTTTATTTGTGGAATTTATTTGAAGAGAAATGGAGGATGTTGATGGCCATTGATATAGATTGTCCTTAGTGCGTCCCTGGAGGAGTATATGATTGGTACAGAGATCTTTAATAAGAAAAGAGTGTCGAAAATATTCAACAGAGGCAGGGTTGTGAGTACAAAACTGAGATACAAAAATAATTTTACGTTTAACATCAGGAACACATAGTACATTAGAGAGAGTAAATTGGGGGATAGGGATGTGGAGCCATTGTGGGAGATGACGAGGGCAAGATAATTACCTAAGACGACATCATCGGGGCCATCATAGGGCTGGTGAAGAGACGGGTCAAAGATATTTGGAACAACGTGTTAAGAAGCACCGGAGTCGAGAATCCATGACGATGCGGGAGATGGGACATTTGTTTGTGCTACATTAACCATCGGACGAGCTGAGAGAAGGTGTGGAAAAAGGTCTCAACAGGTTGTGGTGATGTATCCAGAGTGGTTGCAATATTGGCATATGATGACATTGTGACGATTTTCCCGAGTAGATCCTTTAAAGTTATGAGTGGGACGTTGTCGTGGCATGGACTAGGACTGGTGAGACGGCGTAGGCAGGGGACCAACATTGGAGGTGGGTGTTTGTGAACGTCGAGATGCGACGTAGTTGTTTCCACGTGACGAGCGGATGGAGGCTGACATAGGGTTTGGTTGTATATAGGTGGCAGCAGTGTAGTCAACAGTTGGAAAAATAAGAGCAGCGGGTTGGTCCGAGTCATGGAGGTACATTTCGTGATCAATTACTTTATTATAAAGCTCTTCAAATGGTACCGGGTTGTCACGAGTGCGGAGAGCAACAATAACGTTCTTGTATGCAGGGCCGAGGCCACGTGTAAAATATATTAGAATATCGGCGTCGGTAAGCGGAACGCCAAGGGTGGATAATTCATCTAAGATGGTCTTGATTTGTAGGAGAAGATTAGAGATTGGGAATGTGCCACGTTGTATAGACGAGAGCTTGTCCTTAAGATGAATAATATGAGATTGAGATCGCTTAGAGAAGATGCGATCAAGACGTGACCACGCATCAGATGAAGATTCGATAGATGCGATGAGCGGGATAACGACCTCTTAGGGAGGCTAATAAGGCGTGAATGATCAGTTGGTCTTGGCGCTTTCAGTTGATGAATGCGGGATTAGGAGAACTGTTAGTGTCGACTGTGACAGTGGTGGGAGGGGCTGTTTTCGAGCCATCGAGAAAGCCCATGAGATCGAGACCAAAAAATAAGGACATAAATTGTATCTTCCAAGAGATATAGTTGGTGGTGGTGAGATGAAGAGTAAGAGGAGTAATTGCGTTTATTTGAAAAAGGGGCGGGGACGAAGACTCAGTAGTAGTGGTGGACATTATGAGAAGTGGATGATGAAGAAATATAGGAGATGGAGATTGCTCGTTGGAGTCAAAACCTACTCGATACCATGTTAATATTAGAAAATGAAGGAGATGTAAGAATATAAGAATAAGAAATGTTTTTCCTTGTTGTTCTCGTTGATCTGTGTAGACTTTATATAAATATAACAAAGTAAATACTAACTCGATTCTATGCTAATTAATTGTAAATAGAAGATCATGACTAACTTTAATTTTGGCTAACTAATAGGAAACTGATATTTAGAGAATATATGCATGATACTCATTAATACAATAATATATGGGTAAGACTCTTGTCAGGTCGGACTAACGGATCATCCGTTAGGCCAAAATTTCATACCGCTACATTATAGTACAAAAACCAATACATCATAGTAAAAAGTCAATACATCATAATACTAATACAAAAATCAATATATCATAACACGGATCAAATATTTATGAAAAATCAATACTTTTGAATACAAAAACCAATACATCATAATTCCAAAAACCAATACATTAGAGTATCAGGTCAGATGACCTAACGGGTCAGGACCCGTCAATCTGGCCTAACGCAAGTCTTTGCCAATTTTAAATTTAATTAGAAACATTTACAAAACAATCCCTTAATTCGTGTCACATGCAAAAATAAGAATAGGACGTAAAAACATAACACTGCTCTATGATACTGCATGAGAGATGATTCCTTTTCATCTACTAGTTAATATAAATTCTCGTGATTATTCAACAATGTTTAATTAATTATTGAAATTCTTATAAATTCATCAAAGAAATGATCTAAATGTATATTACAAAAGTAATTTGTTTACACTTTGCCAAACAACACTTAATAAAAATAGGCAAATACTTGTGTTAGGCCAAATTAACGGGTCATGACCCGTTAGGCTATCTGACCCGATACTATAATGTATTAGTTCTTGTATTGTGATGATTGGTTTTTGTACTGTAAAGTATTAGTTTTTCATAAATCTCTGACCCGTGCTATGATATATTGATTTTTGTACTGTAATGTTTTTGTACTATAATGTATTGATTTTTCATTATAATGTATTGGTTTTTGCACTATAATGTATTGATATAAAATTTTGGACTAACGAATGATCCGTTAGTCCGGCCTAACAAGAGTGTTGCCCTTTAAAATTTTCCTTTTATCAAAAGTTACAAATTGTAATTTTTTAAATCAGCTGATAGTTGGTTGAGAAATTCTTTTATGTTATATCTTTATATATTAACATATTATTTTACAGGTCTACATAAATATTATTTTTAGACATAAGAAAGTTTCTATTTATTAATATATTTGTTTGATATCTTTATTGTATATTTCTTTAAATGTCTTTTTAGGAATTATATATTTATTAATTGTAAGTTTATTTATTTTATATATATATATTTTTTTTTTATATAAATCTTAACATCGCCGAGTCATGTATATATCGATAAATTTATCTTCAATCGACTTCAGTAAGCTATGTTAACAAGAAAAAATACAAACCAACTATTAGTTACCTGTTATTAGCTATTAATTTCTAAAATCAGTTTACTTGTGTAGTTTGAAATCCCTATGATCCGTCACATAAAAATAATCATAATAACTACAACAACAACTCGCAAATTAAACAACACACTACACACAAGAATTATGAACATATTTTTATAAATTAAGTTAGGAGGAGTGGTGAATAACTAGAGAATCGATGGAACTCTAGTCAAGATCCGATTGATGACACCAATTAAGAATGTTCAAGGCCGATTTTCGTCCGTTCTAACTTAATGTAGACATTTTAGATGAGACAAATCTATTCATTTTAAATCCTCTTTGTACTAAAAATCGTCATAGGCGCCCGCCTAGGTGCCAAGCTAGTTTTTTTTTTTTTTTCTTTTTCTGGCTTAAAATAACGTCGTCTTGGGTCTATATTTTGATTATTTTGATTTTGTAATGTATGCTATTATATTGTTATTTGACTAATGAACTTATGGATCTATGTTGTTTAGAACTTTGAATTGAACAATAGTTTTAAACTTGTGAATTGTAATTTGTGATCATTACTTTTAGTTTTGAATTGTCATAAATTTTATTGTGTAGCAGATAATATGTTGAACTATTAGATGGTTTGATGTAATGTTGTAAATTAGGGTATTTATTTTCAAATTTTAGGCCCCGCATAGGCGCTATAGACGCTAGGCACTAACCTGACGCCTAGTAGCCGCTTAGCGATTTTTAGAAGACTGATTTAGGACTAAACAATGGAAAACTTGGTGTGATTGTTTCCTCTTCTTTAATTGTTTTCCCTAAGAAAAAAGCATTTTCCTGGTGAAATTGATGTCGACCGTATCCTTTTTACCATACACTGAGCAAACAAATCTTTTCAACTTCCCTTTTGGGGATTGTTGTCGATCAAAACCTATAAAGCCCAAAGCAGGCCTAAAGTAAGGTTTGAAAAACCCTGAATTTGATTCAGGGTACAACATTGTCAACACGTTGGACCCCTTCCCTAAATAACATGAATAGCCACAAGAAAGAGGAGTGGGTGTGGAAATCATATTACTAAATTATAGCCGACCTCGATATGTTAAATTAGGACAAGTGGTGTTATAGCCGAAAAATTAAAAAAACCCTTAAAACTCCTTAATATAATTATGCGAAAGGTTGAGAGGGTTACTTAACATCAAGGTTTCATCGTAACTTATGTTTTTAGTTTCGACGTTTCGTTGGCAGATGAAAGAGTTTGTTGCTTTATTTACTTACTATTTATTATCTGAATCTTGTATCTATCTTAATTTATTATTATTTTTAATTATTATAATTTATCTAATTAAAATCTTTTATTTTATTATATATTGTTTAATTTATAATTTTCTTTTATTATATTTTTCCTAATTCAGTATTTTTTTAATTATTTTAATATAAAAATAGAGATAAGTCCTACATAATTAGTATAAACAAATTTAAATTAGTTGCCTTAGTTAAAAGATAAATTACGTATTAAATATTATTAATTACCAAAAAAGACTTAATTATGACAATTTAAATAACTTGTATTTATAACAAAACTTAAAAATAATTTTATGTTTAGAATTTTAAATATTTTATATAAGCAAATTACGAGTTATTGCAATAATCTAAATATGTGACAAAGTGTTATAAAAGAATTAAATCTTAAAAAAAATATAAAATCATATATTAAAATAATAAATACTAATTAGACACTCGTACAATGCAATACGGGTTGAAATATGATATCTTTTGAGTTTCTTTTAAGTAGTGACGAACTTAATTTAATAGTTAAAATATAAAATTATTTAATAATAATATATAAATAAATATTAGAGATAAGGGCGTAGATTGAGAATGAGATATCTCTTGAATTTTTCTAAATATGTAAATAATATTATTCACAAATTTAATCTATATTCTGAAATGTAAAACTCAAATAATAATAATAATAATAAAAATAATAATAATAATAATAATAATAATAATAATAATAATAATGAGTAGACATTATTACAAAACATTGATTAAAAATAAAATATTTTTAAAATATTATTTTTAAATTTAGAACTACGTAATTATTACAAATAATTTTTTATTTATTCTTTTATAAATTTCGTGTAGAACGTAGGTGTTATGATAGTATCTGATAGCCCTGAGATATCTTTGTTGTTAATGAGAAATTTTTCTATGCAAGAAATATTACGTGTTATTGTATATTTAGGCAAATATTTGTGTTAGGCCAGATTAACGGGTCATAATTCGTTAGATTATCTGACCCGATATTATAATGTATTAGTTTTTGTACCGTGATGTATTATTTTATTAGTTTCTTATAAATCTATGACCCAATGTATTGGTTTTTGTATTGTAATTAATTTTTTATTATAATATATTGATTTTTGCACTATAATGTATTGATATGAGATTCTGGCCTAACGAATGACTGTTAGTTTGGTTTAACAAGAGTGTTGTCCATACTCAACTAATAAATAATATTATTTTTTGTTTGTTCCGATTTAGTAGCAACATGTTACATTAATACCTCAGTTATTTAATATCTCAATGAATTAATAGATTTTAACGGTATCAAAGCTATTCCCCTTTTAGAGGTTTTAATGCAATAGGAATATTAGTTGGAAAATATATTTTATAAACATGATAAATCATGATCTTGAGACCTTTAAATGATCAATTAATGTTGGAGAAAATGATTTGGAAAATTTATATACATGTTAATTTGGGATAAATTTTCAAAATATAAATGGTTCGTTAGTTTGAAAACAAACGTCGAATTTTTAATCTATATTTTGAGTAGATTATCGTGGTATATTTGTTTTCACAAATTCATATTCGGTGAGTGAACAGTCAATGATGAAAGTTAGACATTCGGATGTATTTGTTTAAATATTTTGAAGGTAAAGAAGGTGGGAATATTCTAAGAAAAGAGGAAATATTCGGTATACGAACTATATTAATCATTTATGAAAATTGAACCATTAAAGGGTTGGGCCTTCTAGTTCTTAAGCATTTAACCGCGAACTATTTAATTACTTGGGTTTTAATTAGTTTGGGTCTTTTCTGCAAGCTTCCAAAGCCTTACTTGGTCCACAAGATAATGATTGGCTTATTTTAGAAATCTTAATTCCTACGATTTCTTGTCTTGTTTAAAGGCTCCATCAAGACTATAAATATCAACCTCTACATAGTGTGAAAATATATCTTTTACGAGTACATCTGAATATCAATAACACTCACACATTCACATCATATTTTCCTACCTGTCTCACGTATCATATAACTTGGAGTCAGGGTTTTGCTCATTTATCTGATCAAGAAACATTCGCTAGGGTGATCAGATTGGCTGCTCCTTCTGGTACCACTGTCGGTGTATCTTGGAAGATTCATTGTAATTGATCCGTGAGCATGTGTACATTGCAATAAGAGTTTTAAAGAAAGAGTTTGCTCACCTCGACACTTTGCTGTGCTTTTACTTTTTATTTTTCTAATATATTGTAATATATCTGTTAATTTTAATTACTCTCCACTATCACCTCAGTTTTATGACTGTATCCCCAACAATGAAACTCAAAGAGAAAAATGGAACATTTTTCTGAATAAATACATGATATAATATTGTTGGAAATAAATATGAAAGTTAACATTTATTAAAAATAAAATTCATTTGGTCCGCAGTGAAAACCACATACTACAATTACTACGAAGATTTTAGGAAAATATACAATTCATTTACTTTCTTATCATCTGTCACTTCTACCCATTTGACAAGAAGTAAAGCACATCAAAAAATAGTCGTCTAAATATCATCCCCTCAAATATTTAATACCATGCACTAGACATGCTCACCGGCCTGCACAAACTACCAAACCACCGATCAACAATTCAGTTAACCATTGACCACGGTTAAACCCGTACCGAAATTAGAATAGTAACCATCAATAAGGCGGTTTGGTTCTAGTTTGAGCTATTCTCAAACTATGAAACGGCAGTTTCAACCATCGGTTTGATAAGTTTTTTCTAAAAAAAATACCATTGGCCGAACCAGTGGTTTGAACTACCGGTTCAACCATAGATAAAGTAGTCGTTGGTAGGGGTCAAACTTGTGTTTGAAATCAACCATTCAGATCAAGTGACCGTTGATCAGCAACGGTTCAGACCAAGTGATCATTGCCTCAAACCGCCGGTTCTGTCCAAAACAGGCAGTTTTGGCTATTTTTTTTCACTCCTATAATACCCTCCGCACCCCCGACGCCCCCTCCTCCCCTCTCCCAACTCATTTCTCTTACACCAAACTCTCATCTCTTCTATAATATCTATTCTACATTACTCTTCTTTGTAAATTTAGCGATTTACTAAGCTTCAATTATCAAGCCTTCATCAACTTCAATTTCTAAGTTTAGTGTTTTGATTTCTAAATATATTTCTTATTCTTTGGTTAATCCTAAATTTTCAATCCTACTTTGGCCTACTAATCATTCCTATTTTTTATTTTAATTTCTATAAGAAAATGGAAAGTCAAGGAGTTCCATCTGATTCTTCTCGTTCTCATCGAGCCAATAAGGGAAAGATTATAGCATTCGATGATAGTTCCCGATGGCTTACACAAATCTTCAAACGCTTATAAGCCATCAATTTCTAAGGCCCCACGCCTTATCCCTCACGGCTACAAAACACTAAGAAAGACGATCAATTCCAAAGGCTCTACAACACTTTGTCTAAAGTCAACATCACTCTCCCATGTTGGATGCCACCCGCGACATGCCCGTTTACTCCAAGTTCTTCAAGGAACTTTCCTCCAAAAAGCTCGTGATAGCTACAAATGAGAAAGTTGTGCTATCTAAAGAGGTGAGCATGGTTTGTGACCTTTCGGTTTTGGCTCTCAAGAAGGCGGATCCCGGCTTATTTTGTATCAATATCATGCTCAGAAATGGAAAAGTCATGAATGGTATGCTTGATTCCGGGGCGGGTATTAATCTGATGCCGTCTTTGATTTATGAGAAATTGGAGTTAGCACCCTTGCAAGACACGCGGATTTACTAACAATTGGCCGATCGGTCCATTCGATATCCGAAGGAGGTTATTAAATATTTGCTTATCAAGGTTGGAGGGCTCGTTGTCCCGGTATATTCTATCGTCCTCGATGTTAAATGGTTTCTAATGATGGTGCTGAGTATACCATTTTGCTTGGTCGCCCCTTTATGGCCACCACACAATGCTTAATCGACGTTGGACAAAAGAATCTCACATTGTCCGTCGTGGGTGAATCGGTCACATTTTCTATGACCAACTTACCCTCGATTCCATCAAGTATTTATCATGCGGATTGCATACTCATTGATGAGATCCAAGATTTCATCGAGTAAGTTTTCATGGCGCATGAGTGCATGGAGTTGATTGAGCCGGAGGATGATGCTAGAGATGGTTTTGTGAATAATGAGGTCTTTAATCTTGGCAACGAGTCTTGTGTACTTTCCGATGCAACCAATTTGTGTGATAGCGCTTGTGTAAGTGTCGTTGAGGGCAACAACCAAATTTTGGAAGGGGGGGTGGAGTTTGTTGATGAGAAATGAGTCATCGAACCGATTGCAAGATTTGACGAATACCTTGAAAGAGTGGTTGATTTATTCGAGTTATCCATCGACGAGTTTGAGGGGTGGCACGAGCCCGAGCTAAAGCCTCTCCCATCTAACCTCAAATATGTCTTTTTGGAGGAGGAGGAAATCAAGCCGGTTATTATCTTTGACAATCTAAATGAAGAAGAAGAGGAGAGGTTAATCGAAGTGCTTAAAGCTCATAAAGGAGCTATTGGGTGGAATCTCGGAGATATCAAGGGAATTATCCTTTCAACGTGCATGCATAAAATTATCTTGGAGGATGACGCCAAACCCTCTCGAGAATTCCAAAGGCGGTTGAATTTGAATCTTAAAGAGATCGTGAAGGCCGAGATATTAAAGTTGTTGGAGGAGGGTTTGATCTTCGCAATGGCCGAAAGTTAGTGGGTGAGTCCAATTCATATGGTACCCAAAAAGAGCGGCATAACCGTGGTTGAAAATAAAAAAGGAGATTTTTTGGCTACAAGGGCTACGACGGAGTGGAGGATGCGTATCGATTTTTGGAAATTAAACGTGGATACTAAGAAAGATCATTTCCCCCTCCCATTTATCGGCCAAATGTTGGACAAGCTAGCCGGCCATCATCCTATTGCTTCTTAGACGGATTGTCGGACTATTACCAAATTTCAATTGCACCCGAAGATCAAGCTAAAACAACTTTCACTTGTCCGTTTGGGACGTTTGCTTTTCGACGGATGTCATTTGGGCTATGCAATGCCACGAGGATGTTCCAAAGGTGTATGCTCTCAATATTCTATGATATGATCAATAAATTCCTTGAAGTCTTCATGGATGACTTCTCCATTTATGGGGACTCGTTTGACGAGTGCTTGAAGAATCTTGAAAAGGTGTTAGCCCAATGTGAAGAGACAAGCTTAACCTTGAGTTGGGAAAATAGCCATTTTATGGTTCAGAGTGGCCTAGTTCTTGGGCATGTGATATCGGGACGCGGGATTGAGGTGGACAAGGCCAAAGTAGAAGTTATCGAAACGCTACCCCCTCCCCTCAATGTGAAAGACGTGAGGAGTTTTCTTAGGCATGCCAGATTTTATCGACGATTTATAAAAGACTTCTCAAAAATAGCTCGCCCTTTGTGCCGGTTATTAAATCATGATGTCCCTTTCGAATTTAACAAAGCTTGTGAGGACTCTTTCTTGGCAATTAAGAAGAGTATTGTGTCCGCTCCCATTGTAGTAGCTCCCAATTGGAGCTTGCTCTTCGAAATTATGTGTGATGCCTCGAGTGAAGCGGTGGGGGCCGTCATTGGCCAACGAGTTGACAAGTTATTGAGGGTGGTGTACTATGCGAGTTTGATGCTCAATGATTCCCAGAATAATTATACGACAACCGAGAGAGAGAGCTCTTGGCCGTGATCTTTTCTCTAGAGAAGTGTTGGTCTTACATTGTTGGATCACGATTCGTGGTGCATAGTGATCATGCCGCATTGCGCTATTTGTTCTCCAAACCTCAAGCAAAACCCCGCCTCATCTGTTGGATCTTATTGCTTCAAGAATTCGATATTGAGATTAAGAATCGTAAGGGGTGCGATAATGCAGTAGCCGATCACCTTTCAAGGTTGGTCACGGAAGGAGGAGAAGGGATAGCAATCGGCGAAGACTTACCCCACGAAAACTTGTTGGAAGTGGCTCAAGCACCGTGGTATGCCGATTTTGCGAACTACTTGGCCAATGGTGAACTATGGCCGCGCTTCCTTGCTAAGTGCCAACACTTCTATTGGGATGATCCTTTCATGTATAAATTAGGAAAGGACGGGATGATTAGAAGGTGTCCCCGATGATGAAATACAAGATCTCTTAACTTTTTATCATGATCACCAAACCGGGGGCCACTTTGGAGGACGAAAGACATCCCTTAAGATTTTGAGAGCGGGTTTCTATTGGCCGTATCTAAATTGTGATGCTCAAGTCCATGTTCAAACATGCGACAAATGCCAACGGACGGGGAGTATCTCGAAGTGGAATGAAATGCCCTTGGTGAGAAATTTAGTGGTTGAGATCTTCGAAGTATGGGGAGTTGACTTCATGGGGCCGTTTCCCAAGTCAGTCGATGGTTATGAGTACATTCTTGTGGGGGTTGACTATGTTTCAAAATGGGTCAAGGCCATCCCCACAACCAAAAATAATGCCGAGGTGGTTGTCAAGTTCGTAAGAGAGAATATTTTTGCTCGTTTTGGCTTCCCGTGAGTGATAAAAGTGATGGTGGTAGCCATTTTTGCAATAATCTATTTGAGAGACTCGTGAGAATCTATGGGATCAAACATAAAATAGCTACGCCATATCATCCCCAAGCTTTGGGGCAAGCCGAGACAAGTAACAAACAAGTGAAGAGCGTGCTTTAGAAGACGATGCAACCTAATCAAAAGGATTGGTCGAGAGAGCTAAGTGATGACTTGTGGTCCCTTTGGACAGCTTATAAGATGGCTCTAGGCACGAGCCCTTATCATTTGGCATTTGGGAAGTCTTGTCACTTACCCGTTGAGATTGAGCATAAGGCGTTTTAGGCAATGAGAGCCGTTAACATGAATTTTAAGGAGGCCGGTCTTGAAAGGATGTTGCAAATAGAGGAGTGGGATGAGCTTCAGAATGTCCAATATTACAATGCTCATATTTATAAAGAAAGGACGAAGCGAATTCATGACGAGAGGTTAATTCCGAAGAAGCTTGAAGTTGGTATTCCTATTTTGCTCTACAATTCCCACTTGGCCCTCCACCCCGACAAGTTGAAATCCAAATGGATGGGTCCCTATGCAATTGATGAGATCAACCCGAGTGGGGCGGTAACCTTGATCGACCCTGAGACTCAAGAGCGTCGAATTTGAGGTGTTTCAGATAAGAGAATTAAAAAATGCTCACATATAAAGTCGAAAATAGAGAAGGGTCAGCATTTTGATAGCATAAAACAAGCAAAGGCAACTAACAAATACTAACATAAAGAGGTTAAACATATGGGGAATAACACCAATTTGATGTCACAAGACAAGATTAAGTAACTCAAAAATGAAAAATAAGCTAAACGAGAAGAAATAACTATCCTAAAGGACCTATACAGGGAATATCTCACATGTGGGAACCCTAATTCATCGTTGGGGTGAAATATTTGGAATTTTTTTTTCACTTAATCACATTCTAAACTGAAAAGGTAAATTCTCCACCAGACATGGATGATGAAAGCATAAACTTCTCATACCAGCATACATCCTAGCCACAACTCCAAGAGCCTCTAGCAAACCAATGACAATAAAAGGTGATTTTGGGATGGCCAGCATCTCATCAGTCGCAATGCCAGCTCTGTATCTCATGAAAAGGGCAGAGAAATATATAGCCACAAACCTGCGTGTTATAATAAACAACAATACCATATTTTGATAAGTAATCGACAATTAAAAAAATATACTTATTCACTATTTCCCATTGGGTAACTAAACTTTAGACGATCAAATTTTAAATAATTCTAGAAACACAAAAATTCTGTTAAATATTCATTATTGGAAGCTCGTTTTAGCCCAAATTATCAATAGCTCAATAAAAAATGAAATACAATGAAAAATTTCAGATATACCCGAAAGTGGTGAGCTGAGCCAGAAAGAAGGGGAATTCCTTCATCGGAACAAGGGCGAGCTTGTAAAGCACCCGATTCGCGATGGCTAGCGCTACAGTCACGGCGGAGGAAACCACGATGGCGAGCTTCCTATTACTCACCACTATCGCTGCACGTACGAACACTAACCGGAGATTCGAACGCTTCTTATGGTTGCTAGAGAGTCGCACGCTGCCGTCGATTTCCACATGTTGGATCGTCAAGCCGATTATTCGATGCAGGAGAAATTTGTGTTTGGCCAATTCTGAAATTGGGGAAGAAATATGAGAGGATCCGAGGGAAGGAGAAATTTGTGTTCGCCAATTCTGAAATTGGGGAAGAAAAACGAAGGATGGAGATACGTACTTTACACATGGGCTGTTCTAATTGGTTATTTTTGTTAAATGCGGATTAATGCGTTGTCCATGTTCTGTACCGTTAGATTAGAATTAGTCTACACATAAGACCGTTAGATCCTGGACTTAATACAATTATATCCACTTTCTACGGCGGTTCTAATATAACCTCCGTAGAAAAAGTGGGGTTTAACGGCTGTTCTACAAAAATGTCGTAGAATGTTTAAGTTTTTATGGCGGTTCTTATGGAACCGACGTTAAATTCAGTGAACTAATTTAAGGTATGAACTAATTAACGACATTTTTTATGGAACCGCCTTGAATACCTGATAATTCACGGCAGTTTCTTAAGAACCGACATTAATTTATAATTAATTAACGGTGGTTTTTTGACAACCGCAGTAGAATGTAAGGTTCTACGACAGTTTAAACAAAATTGCCGTTAAATTCTGGATTTAACGTCAGTTTTTTAGAAAATCGCTGTTAAAACATATTTAATGGCGATTTTTCCAGAACCGCCGTGAAAACCCCTTTCTGCAGTAGTGATGTCTTGATTGTTAGTAGTATTTTAGTTTATTTTTCTTATTGTTTTGGTATAAGTTGGGCAGTTTGAGCTTAAATTCGTATATTTGTACATCCAGCTTATTTTACCGCCTTTTGATCTTGATTGATGCAAATAAGTGATTATCTGTGGTTTTTCACTTTATAGCTAAGTAACCGGAAGGGTTCAGCACCTTAGAGATGAAGTATGATGATCGAGAGGCGAAGATCGAGCTTTTCGGCGAAGAAGTAGCAAGAATTTGAAGATGCCAGTTTTCTATATCGGTTATTCCATCTGAAATCGTTATAGTATCCTTGAAGATCAGAGGCGCTGAATTGAATAGCTACTACCGCTATCTATAACGGTTACTTACTGCTGCCCAGAACCGTTGTCGAAGTGCAGAGTACAAAAATGAGACTTAGCGATAGCTTTCTATAAGGGTTACCCTACTGCTACCTTATCTTTAACGCTACCGTTAAGACTTGACAAAGAAGCTAACGGTAGCTGTTAGCGGTAGCTCCTTACCGTTAAGTGCTACCGCTAACTTGCCCAGAAATGCGTTTTAGGGTTTCTTGTTGCCCAAGACATGGAAAAACTATAAATACCCTATGTATTTTGGATTTTCGCATACATTACCATATTCCTAGGGTTCCAAGGCCTTTTGGGGGCTGACAACCCCAACAAGTGTCCTTCTATTTCTTTAGTTACTCTTCAAATCTCTTAGTTTTAAATCTCTAAATTTAGGATTAGTTTAGATTAGCTTCTAGATAGTTTAGATCAATATTTGTTCGTGGATTTCTACACCAAAACGCTGCGGATCTTCTTAGTTTAATTAGTAAGTAATTATTTCTTTCGCTTTTAATTTAGTTACATGCTTTTAATTAGTTTAAATAATAATTATTCTTTCCATGACGAATCTTTCTTGTGATTATGTTGAGCTTGGGATGTTTATTTTGACTATGATTTTTTAGCTAGATCTAATGGGTCTAGAGCCTATATTCATTTAGAACCATCAATTGGGTTATCCCAAGAGATCGAGGAGACGAATCAAAGCTCTAGAACCCTAGTTTTCTTAAATTATTTAAATTAATAAATTCCTAGATTAAATAAATTCATTTAATTGCTTTTGAATAAAATAATTTAGGATTTAGATAATTAGTTCTTAGTTTAAATATCTTAGATTTAATTAATTAGATCGTAGTTTGATTAATTCTTAGTTTTAATTAGTTTAATTAATTTCTAGTTCTTAAAACAAATCAAACAAGACCCCGTTCATGTGTTATTTTCTTTAATTTCTTATTCGTAAAATGCAAACATTAAACGAACTTCCGAATACCCGCCCTACAAGCGTCCTTGTACTCTTGTGAGCAAGCTTGCGTGTTTTAAATTAAAATATATGAAAAAGGAGTGGCTTGATTTTGCTCGTACGTGATTGAATTTGGAAACGACCTCGAGGCACATATATCACCCTTATTCCGGCCATATCCAAATATAAAAGCTACTTAAAAATCCCAAATGAGCCCCATTGAGCCTATGCTCTGTTTCTTGTTAGCCAAGCTCGATTTTAGCTCTTATATCTTCATAAATTGTGAGGTGAGAGTGTATATTGTGAGTTGACTAGAAATGTGAGAGAATCAATTATGGGTTTCGGGTTTTGAGTTTCTTATACACAAAAAACAAATTAAAAATAAAAAATAAAAAATAAAAAGAGAATAAAACTCCAACACAAATCACAAAAAATGATAAAGCGCGCGTTCAAGCGAAAAGCCTAATTTAAAGGCTAAATTTAGTAAAATGAATCAAATTCAAAAAATTTCTAAGTTTTGTGAAATAAAAGTTGAGGAAGTGAGTGTACGAAAGGGTTTCGAATGAAAAGTTTGGTAATTTGGGAAGGGTGAAGCGATCATAAGTTTCGGGTTCTAGAAGTTAGGGTTTTGTGTATTATTGATCACTTTTGATCGTGTGTTAGCCACTATATCCAAATATTCCATACCTTACCAAAGAGCCAACATTACAACCCAAAATAAAGACCTCTTTCGATTCTTGTTTGGTCATGTGCAATGGGCAATTTCGAGTTTCCGATTTGTGAAATCTTGTCGAGGTGCATGCATTGTCCGATTTGAGCGAATACACATCCCATATAACAAATACTTGAGCGATTTGAGAGAACACCCTCAAGAATTCCATTTGTGAGGAAATCATCGATTTGGTTCTCATTTGAGAAGGGGTAATACGAGCAATGCTTGGTGAGAACGAGTTATGTTGATACTTTCATCATATTAATTAGGATAAGCACAAGGGTTTCTCTTCTTACATAATATTCATTGCATGTACATTCTCGATTCTTTTCGTTGTTCGAGAACGAACAAACCGAAAAGTGTGGGGTGGTTGTTTTGCATGTAATTTTGGTGTTTCTCTTATGTTCTTAATTAGGGTTTAGAGTTAATTTTAGTAGTTTTGAGTCGTGTATCGTAGGTTTTTAGGTTATTTTCTAATTTTGGTAATGTTTGGCTTCAGAAAGCTAATTTTGAAAAAAGCTCCATATAGGAGCTTTTTGAGAAGAGAGGTTTTTGAGGTGAGTTGAAATAACAATTTTGTCCTCAAATTCTAAAAAAAAAATTATTAATTTACATACAAAAATTATTTACAAATATACTAATTAAAAATAGTAATAATTATCCGAATTAACTTTAATATATTAAAATAATTGCTACTCAAGAATTTTGTTTATAAATAATGACTATTTATTGTAAAACTTACTTTAATTATTCAATATATTATAAATTCATGTTATTAATAAAGAAATACCCAACAATTAATTGTGCGAATGCCCTTCTTGGTCATTTTAAATGGTAAAAAAGTTGTCACCTCTAATATATTTACCAAATACTTCTATACAAATAACTAATATAACCACTTAGTCAAATCAGCTAATAGCTAATTGATTCAAGCTTTTTGGTTGCCTACTTATGAAAATGTGTCAAAGATTCAAAAGCTTGTCCGCAAAAGAACGGAGTCGCACGTAGGTTGGCAAATTGACTCGAGTCGTCTCTCGAGGAACATACAATCGGAATCCTTAAATAGTTTTGTTCAATTTCAG